>SNQJ01S0030056.1:8273-30000 GCA_010110895.2 Picea sitchensis
GTATCCCTTGTATGTTTCTCCCTCATCCAGTACTCAATCCTCGACCCTCTGTCCATTCTTTATCCACCCAAGAGAATTGTTTAAGCTAGCATGGGGGTCGACAGGAATGAGCCCATATTTCAAATATACAAAGAAACAACAGAATATCAGGCTTGTAAGAAAAAATATGAACAGGTAGGGTGGGTGCCATTCTCAAAGAAATTTAAAGGCCATCATGAGGGAATTTATCTCATCTTTGTGCAGACATATGATGGAGAAAATGTACAGCTTGGGGATGCGAAGTTAACAATTAAAGAGGCCACTATAGAAGAAGCTACGGGTCTCCCGATGATTGGAGAAAAATACTTCAAGAGAGTGATCATTGACAAAAATCTATGTCAACAATTACTCAAGCCATAACATCATGACCCCGATTGGACCAAGGTCATCCCTCGAAGCTACATCAAAGAAGAATATTGGATGATGCTTATAAGTCTACAGAAATTCCTCACCTGCAAGGGAAGGTATGTCATGACCTTCATTTATCATTTAAAACTTTTATCACATTTCGAGGGAGGACCACAGATTAATTTTCCCCACTTTTTATGGATGAGTTTAAAGAAAATGGCAAGAGGGGTGAGGTCAGTTTACAAGAAACCTAAGACTATCCTTCATCATCACGGTTTAATCAAACTTCTGGTTGTTCATGCTTTAAAAACACAAGGGGGTAGTTGGAAGCAGTTACTCCAACAAAGTTTCACTCAAGAAAAATCCAAGTCAGTCGAGACACATGAGGCAGGGACACATAGTGAAGGCTCAAGCAGAAAAGCAAAGAAATCCAAAATTATGACATCATGAGATAAAGAAGACACTGCTATGCCCAACTCATCTCATCCCTTTGAGAAATCAGTGACATAAAAGTATGTCATAGGGGAACCTGTTATATCAAGAAAGAAGACAACCACTCAATTCCAAAGAGTAAGTCCTACTTCACTTCAAAGGGGTAAAAGACGAAAAGAGGGCTCAGAACTAGGTGGTCAATCAGATAGAGTTCCTGAAACAATTGTGGAAATGTCATCACAAACAACCAGTCAAATAGAGAAGACGCCTAACTTCCATTTACAAATAAAGAAAAAGTCTACACCAGCTAAAACATCTAACTCGGTCCTGCGCCCTAAAAACCAGCAGTCATAGAATAAGAAAAAAAAGAAGGAGGAGACACATCAACAAGAGATTTTACTAGATCCAACTATAAAACCCCTTCCGAAATCCTCTAAAGAATTGAAAAGTATTTATGAAGTTACTCGGCCTTCCCAAAACTCAGTTGGTGAACTGAAGGAGACAACTAAGGTGACAAGTAAAAATAGAAAGAAACTAGAAGGAAAGGAGGCACATGTTCCAGAGTCCATGCCTCAATCGTCTAGGATAGGAATACGGGTTTGCCAGCAGAAAAAAACCCCAGAATTTGCAACTCAAGCCCGCAAGATAAAATTCAAGTCAACACAGGAGGAACAGGTGTCCAGGCCTACCCCTATCCGTAAATCTAAGAAAAGGAAATTGTTTGAAGAAACTCCTACCCCTGTCAGCAAGTCTAAGAAGGCCTCACCACCCATACGTAGGACCACCATAAGTATGGCCAAGCAGGCGACAACTCCAAACATACCTTCTCCTCAAAGAGAATCTATGGATATTCCAAGTTCTAAAGAAAAAGAGAGTGGTTGTGGAGCTGCCACAAGTGAAACACAAGGACTGGTAACAATAAGTGAGACACAAGGGTTGGTAATAGAGACTTTGATGGATTTGAGGAAAGGAAAAGAGGTGGTAACTCAGGAAGCACTCACACCGAGTCCAGGCAAGTCCTTGAGAAGACGAAAGATGATAATGAAGGCTCTGAGGATTCTGAGGAAATAAAAAGAGGCTCAGGAGATGGTGACCAAGAAAGTAATCACACCAATCCCAGACAAGTCCCTGAATGAACAAACATTATTAACAGAAATTGAGAGATTGAAGCAAGAAATTGAAGAATACAAAATATTGGATAGGCATATCAAGGCAGAGAATGTGGAATTGAAAGAGCAGCATGCAGAGGTCTCTACCAAACTTAACAAGGTCTTGCGATTGATCCATTACACTAGGGTGTTCAATAAGGAATTGAAGAGTGAAGCTTCTGGTGTTAACATCTTGCAATTTTAGGAATGACCGAGGAGGGTCCAATTGTGCAGAAAGTTTTTGGGTATCAGTTTTTGATAATGTTGTATGAGGACATGCAACACCTTCAGCATGGGGGAGATGTTGAGTCTCTATTTTGACATAAGATAATACCCTATTTTACCCTATATCTAGGCCTTTTTTCCTCTGTTATAAACCTATACTAGACTACTCCCTCCCAAAACACATGCCTAATAGCTATGTCATGTCCACAAGAGGTAATTGATGATTTAAAGAATGTTTGTTTAACTTTCTTAAATTAATTCGATTGAAAGTGTTTTATTTTGTATAGTCCTAATGCTTTGATTTATGAATAGTCTATCTGGTACTACTAGAAACCGTGTAATCCAGTACCAAATCCATTCTGGTACCCAAGACAATTTTAATCTGGTACCAATACCAAGACATGTGCTATTCCGGTACTACCTGCTCTGTTCTATTCCGGTATTAGACTCGCGATTGTGTGCAATCTAGTACCAGAACCTCTGTTTCCAGAATGCGCCAGTTGGACCTGAATAATGGTGAATATTTCAAGAAGATAGTTGGATAGAAGTGCCCGAGTCAGTTTTCCAGTTGCAAGGGACTCCATCGCTCATGCACTTTGTGTCATGAGGATGGAGTCGATTCCTAAAAATTCGATGTAAATCTTAAATGTGAAATTTCTCAAACTGTTTAATGTTTATCCATAGATATTGATAGTATCACCTTACCTTATATAAGGAATGTTGTATAGATGATATATAGTAGTGAATGTAAGCAATATACTATAAGAACCATACAATACTTATCATTGTCATGTATGAAGTAAAAGACTGTTGATCCAATTTACCAGCTGAATTAATACAAAAGATCTTTTATGTCAATTCTTGGATGTAAGTGAAATGTTTTAGCCTGCTATTTCCTTAAGAGGTTCCTTGTTGGTTCGGCAAGGGCCCACCGCCCCAACTAAGGTAAACCTCCTTGTATACGTTCTGTGTGTTTGTGTGGATAGTTTATAGCTGTGTGTGTGTGATTGGTCTTTATTTCATTTTCAAGATTGAGCATTGAATTAATCATTTTAGATTGGTGTGAATAAGCAAGTGTTAATCGAATAGACATTTCATCCTCATATGTTGAAGGTAGCCATTTCATAATTTGAAGTGTGGGACTGATATTTTGAGTTTACGATTGTAGTGGACCTAGTATCGCAAAGGACCAAGAGACTTTATATTTCATCTTCATGTGTTGTAATAAAGTCTTTCAGTTATACTGAACTTTCCTTGTACTAGTTTGATTGAATTACATGAGGTTGAAGTTGGCTTTTGTTTCAAGAATGGTTGGAATCGATTGTTTTAATTGCTACAGGAAACAAGCTTCTTAGAGTTCATCTTTTCAATTCAAGTGCCTGAAATGAACAGACTTGTTTCTCTGGGACAAATTATTTTTGATTGACTGTTTGTTTAAGTTTCATTATCAGTTTTTTCTTCTAGGTTCAGAGAACACTTTGGAGTATTTAGAAATCTTAGAAATAGGATTTTTATGTTATTAATTTTTTCCTATATGCAACAGACTTAGGTAGGTTACTTGTTCTTGGCACATATGGTGTAGTGACTCTTTCAATTACGAATCCCAAATTGACATTTAAATGAGTGTGAGATATACATTGAACATATTTATGCACCAACAGATCTTTCAACATCTATGGAAAAAAATATCAGAGTTATCTGCTTAAACAAAATTACCATGCGTCATCACAATATATTATTAATGATAGACTTCAAAAGATATCATAAAATAACAAAACTTCAGAATGTGAGCATGGATAACAACTCCAAGATATATAAGTTACACAATAACTCCTTAAAGAATAGGGGAATCCCCTCCAAATAACCAAATACCTTATTACATCTCAATTCACACAATATACATGAAGCCCTTGTATCATTAGGATGACCCTATTACACATATATTTACACATTATATGTAGATTAAGCCCCATATATGCCCCCCCGTCATATCATATACATTTATCCCTATATATTCCCCCTTTAGATCATAACATAGTACCCTCCTTCAAAAATATTTGTCCTCAAAGATTTGCAATTAAAGGCTTCACATGTGATGAAACCAAGTAATATGATTTCCTTATGTTCCTGCTTTCTTCATTCTATTTATGATGATCTATCCATCCAAAATCAATTATTTTGATCCGTAATCCTTGATGTCTAGTTGTTGCATAATTTTATTTCCTTTGATTCCATGTATTTTTGTTGTAGCTTCTTGAATTTATAGTAGTTATTGGTCTCTGATAATATCTTGTTGAAGAGTGGTTTTGTGATGCCTTTTTCCATGAATATTGACAAGTGTTCCATCTTCTTCCTTCATAATGTTGATATTGACCTTCTTGTCTTCCTTGAAATGTTTCCTGGTATTGAGGGTGTTGATATGGTTCCACTTTTGATGGTTTTTCTTCACTTTGCATGTGTATTTCATCTAAATTATTTTTAGAGACAATGAAATCCTCTATCTTCCTTGCTTGTTCTTTGATTTTTCTAGCCTTGGAGATAATACCATCATATTTGGCATGTACATCCTCTATATGGAGTTCAAATTCTTCAAGTATCTTCTGGTGACCTTATTGAATCTTGTCATCTTTCTACTTTTTATGCTGCAATGTCACCCCATTTATCAAATTCTGACATCCTTCTTCAATTCTGGATTGCATTTCTGGTTTTACCTCATCGGTATTTATGGATTGCTCAACCTTCTTGCAAATTTTCTCTTCAAGTCTTTTGGTAGATTGTTCATCCAAGATCCTTGTTTCTTCTTGATTTTGACAATTCTTCTTTTCTTCTTTCAATCTCTTAACCTCATCCAATAGTTTTTCATTATGGTTTCATAATCTACATATCTCTTCATATTTATTTTTTAAATCTTCCATTGACTCATCTTTTTCCCACTTTCATTTGCTAGTCTTTTTTTTAGTTAAGTTCTTAACCTCATTAATGAGTGATTCATTAAGGGATCGTATCTTATATATCTCCTCACCCTTCTTATTAATCTATTCCTTTACTTATTTTAATTCATCTTGAATTCTATACATTTCCTCCATATTTGTATCCTTGATCCATTTATTAGAGTTTTTCAAATTCTTCCCATGTGAGATTCCATCTAGTATCCTTGTCCATACTCATCCACCACTTTCGGGCTTCACCAAAAATACAAATACTTGGTATTGAAGTATTATTATCATTTCCCTTTACTAACCTCAACCATTCCATTGATTCTTAACTGAGGTCTAACCAAATCCTTAACTTACAAAATCAATATATTAAGGATAATGATCTCAAATAGTTATAATCCTTTTTCCCATATAATATTATAGGTTTCCTCTTTCCAATGGATTTTGAATCAACTCAATCGGGTTGCCAATCAAAATTTATGATAGTTTTTAGTGAAGATACCTTAGAAACCCTGATTTGGAGTATGTCCTCCTAGCTGACCTTCCTTATGATGTATATTTGTAATTTCATCCCTTTTGAGTCTAAAATTTCTTTTTTTAGTCCTATGATATGTCCTCTCTTCAATTCCATAGGGTTGATCAAAATTGGATGTGACAAGTGGAAGTTATGGTAACTTCCCCACACCTTGCAGATTTTTTTCCTTTCCCAGAGAGAGAAATTGTACATCATGCCTTGCACACAATATTTGATATATGATTTTGAAAATTGTACCATAAATACTACAAACTATAATTGTTCCAATGAAATTGGTCTCACAAAATTTGGATCTTCTATGAATATGTTATGATTGATTTACTCGGAACGCATGTTTGAGACTAGTTACCAGAATAGTCAAAAACCCTATCTTACACAAAGTTTATATCCAAAAATAAAATGAATCAAAAGATTAAATTCGTACCACAGGTACTCTAATATTTATTCTCAATATCCACCAGGTTTTTCCTTCTGAAGTGTCTCTGAGAAAACATTATAGTGAAAATTCCAAAATGAAGGTATTGAGAATGAAAAATCCTAAGATCGGTGCTCTGATACCAAATGTAATGAACCATTTTCTTAAGATATCATAAAATAATAGAAGTATAGAATGTTAATGTGGAGAAAAACTCCAATATAGATAAGTTACACAATAACTCCTTAAAGAGTAGGGGAACCCCCTCTAAATAACCAAATACCTTATTACATCCCAATTCACAGAATATACATGAAGCCCCTTTAATATTAGTCTCACCCTATTACACATACATTTACACATTATATGTACATTTAGACCCATATATGCCCCCCATTGGGGTCATATCATATATATTTATCCCTATATATTTCCAAATTGGGTCATAAGACCTCGCTTCACGGGTCATAATCATCTATGTAATTTGTTTTTTCAAAGTTTGCTAAAATATTCATAGTTGGGTTCATATGTGGTATTACTCCACAATCCCTTTAGTGGACATGCCAAAATTACATACCAATCAGTTTCAAGTGAGTCTTGTACATAGAATACTTTCTTGGCTTGCAATACTAGAATAAAGGGTTGGACTCACCAGTATTTTTCACCAACGTGAAACCTAAATTATTTATTTTAATCATTTTATTAGTGTGTACAATAACCCAATCACATTCGAACAAGGTGTACTCCATATAAAAGTAATCAAATCAAATTATTTATTTGATCACTTTAAAAAATGTGGATATATGAAGTATAGGATTTGTGTCTTAGATTAATATTTTGAGTGACCTTCTCTTGTTTCGTGCATTTGGTTTGGAATCTATAACCATCGATTAGATATTTCTTGTAATTTTTCACAAATTTTCTTCGACAATGTGTAATCCATTTAAATATTTTAAATACATTTTATTTTCCTTCCACTTTTAATTTCCTAAAATAAATTAGAGTATAAAATTAATTTAAATTTAATTTAAAAAAAATATTTTCCTTACATCACATTTGTTCATATTCACCAATGTGAAAACTAAATTATTAATTTTAATCATTTTATTAGTGTGTACAATAACCCAATCACATTCGAAGAAGATGTACTCCATATACAAGTAGTCAAATCAAATTATTTATTTGATCACTTTAAAAAATGTTGATGTATGAAGTATATGATTTGTGTCTTTAGGACTAGACTGCATCAGAGATTACTATTTTGAGTGACCCTCTCTTGTTTTTTTCGTTTGGTTTGGAATCTATAATCATTGATTAGATATTTGTTGTACTTTCTCACAAATTTTCTTTGACAATGTGTAAGACATTTCAGTTTTCAAATACATTTTATTTTCCTTCCACTTAAAATTTTTTAAAATAAATTAGAGCATCACATAAATTCAAATTTAGTTAAAAAAGATATTTTCCGTACATCAAACTACTCATGTTTAATGATTTTTAAATGTTTAACATATTATAACTTCATTTCTAATTTATTAATAATTAATAAAAAATTGATGATAGAACTTTTACAAAAAAACTTTATATTTCTTAGTATGGATATTTGATTTTGTAACCACCTCTTTTTAAAATAATAAAAAATTTCAATAAGAAAAATAAAGTTCACTAAGTTCAAACATGTTGCTTCCTCTTTACATATATAAACTCCATCTACATGTTAAATTAGCATAATAAGACCTACTTATAAATAACTTATGGGTTTGTACCCAATTGATGCCATCCTTGAGAGAAAGGATTTTGTGCCCATAATACTTTCACCTTAGAGGGTAAGGAAAGACATCGACAATGCTAATTTTAATGAGAAATTATTTGCACCATGTTACAAAGGTATGGTGGTGGCCTCTATATATGCCATTAGGATCCCAAAGTACTTCGTTGATCACTACGAGTCTGTGTTAAAGTTTGGTGTGGAGAGGCGTTATACATGCCTTAGTGTTATAGCATCTTTTTCCATCCTCATGGCTTAGATGTCTTTATTTGGCCATTATCCCCTTCATAATGATCCCTTGTAGCTTGGGCCTACTTTGAACCTTGTATAGAAATCATCCTTATTCATCCACATGCACTTTATGCTCACAAAAGAAGTATGTGCATGCCCTTTTCTCTTCAACAAAGGAGTGTCTACCTTAAAAAACGACTAAAAAAATATAAAAAAATTTGAAAATTACATGCTCCTGATCAGGGATTACATGAAAACTACTTTTGTAACTCCCTAAACCACATGGAAAACAGTCTCAACCATCTTGAAATGAAATAAAAAGAAGTTTGATGGAAAGACAAGATAAAACATAAAGAGAGATCAATGTTGTGATAGAGTTATCCTCTTTCCCAAAGAAGAAATCCCCATTTCCTGAGTTTCCTCTCATGTTATTGTTGTGAGACCTAAAACCTCTTGTTTTTCCTCACACTTGCATGGAGAAGAGAAGTCCCGAGTGGCCCAGGTATGGAGGAATCCAAACAACAATGATAGACAATGTCGACAATGAGGTGAGGTATATGTTTTACATATCATTGTTTACTTTAATGAAATGAATTTATCTCTTCTTTCTCTACCCCATATTGTGTGTCAATTTCAATAATTTGATCTCCTTTTAGTATTTGGATGTAGTTCTGACTTTCCTCATAGAGTTAGTTAAGGTATTTATTTCATGTTTATTTATATTTTTGCTGACAAGTTTGAGGAAGGTGTTTTCTTCTTTGTGTTCTTGTTTGTGAACTTGGATTGGAGCAAGGATGATTAGAGTGAGACCAATTTGCAAGACTCATATCCAACCAAAAAGTTGAATTGGGTAAGTTCTTTGTAAATATCTGGTAGTTATATATAAATCAGTGTAGGCTACTTTAGAGAAAGGATTGTATTGTTACTTGAATTCTTTTGTTTTAATGGTGCACCCTAGCCATATTATAGATTTTATGTAGAAAGAAACTAGTGAATTCACTAGGGATAATTCATTGATTTATTCTCAATAAGGTTTTCTTTGTTCCTTTTATGTTTAGTTTAGAGTTCTTTGTTGAGTTTTTAGTTTGTTTTTACTACTATCAATCTAGTAGATAAGTTTCTAAGGGTTTTTTTGGAACATTCTTCCCATAACTGAACACACATGCACCCTGATATATGGAACAAAGTGTGTACACTCTTGTTTCCTTCAGAAAAAGCATGTGTACATGCATGTTTATCTCACAAAGAGAATGCATACATCCTCAGTTTCAAAATATATCTTTTCTACCCTTTCTTCCCTACTCTATTGCATTATATTTGTTGTTTTGATTCTCAGAGTCTACTTGCAGTAGGTTTACAGTAGAAAAGTGTTTCCATGATTGCATTTAGCATTCATTCTCAAAACAAAAGAACAAAAACATTTTTGTTCTTTTTCTCTTCTTTGTTGTTTGCACATTTGGGAGTAGTATTTATTTAGTTTCATTTTCCTTTTGGTTTTCTTATTAAGTAGAGTTTCATTGTCATCAATCTCAAAAAGGAGAAATTGCATTTAGTATTTACATCCTACATCATGATTTCATTTCAAAAGGTTATTCATGCTCACAAATGATTTTAAGGATGTAAATTTATATTGAAATGTAGAAACATGGGTTAATATTACTAGTCCTTAATATGAAAAATGTAAAATGTTTGGCGGTAGTTTTGTAAAATTATTCAAATTTCTAAGGATTTTTTTATAGTTTCTATAAAAGTTTGGCAATTTTTAGGGTAAAATAATTTTATTCTATGGAATTTGGGTGAATTGTTTTCAGAAAAAATGGAAATTGGAGAATATTGTTTTGGGAAAACCATGGAAAATTATTCCAATGGTGAAATTTAGCCCCCTAAAATCTTCTATGTTCATTCTTTACATTGAAAACTGAATACAGTGAAGGATACGTGTTTGTTTTATTTGCTAGAGTTTTTAAAAGTTTCTTTATGAAAGAGTCTGAGAAACACCATTAGTTGCACCATTATATCCTTGAATAATCAACTGCTTTTTAAAAGGAACACTTAATTTAAAATTAACTAGACTTTTCTTTATCAAAAACCAACAATAGTCTAGCAAGTAGGGCATTGAATTAGGATTGGAGAGTAAACTTTCTAGGGCCACAAACTCAAACTAGAAGTGATTAGTGAGTAAAAATATAGTAGTAGAAAGAAGCATTCATTGGGAGAGCACCTCTTACACAATATTTAAGCACAAGGTCGCACTAGGATAGGTGGAGTTGATATCCCCTCTTTAACTTGTTCCAGTGTTTGTTGAATTACTATGTGTATGGGGGTTTCTATAAGTGTCAGATCATCTAGGTAACATCACTTCTCATAAGCATTAGGATTTGTTTCCCTACCCATATGTGTGACCTCAACCCACCACTATTCCGCTATATTTACTATTGTGAATTGGTAACTTTAGAAAACTATCTTAGGATATCTCATGGGTGATTGCAAGTGGGAAGTGATCATGGTACCTAAAGCAGACACATAATCACAGTTTCATCTCCGATGGAGGGTGCCCATATCCATGAGGGTACTTGCACCTTGGGCTATTGTTTTAGGAGGTTATTGTAACTATATTTTGTTCCTTCATTAACTGGTCTTGAGACTTAGACAACCCATATAAACTTGTGGAAGGCCCTCTTGATCATCTCTTTACTTTCTTGGACTCGGGACCTAACCCCCTCGGGCTAAAATTTGGAAGGGTAGTTTGTTTTTTGAATCTTATCAAGACATTTTTGTTGTGCACTTTGTGTTTGTTTGTTAGTCGGCCCTAGGTTGTCAATGTCTTGCTAATTTTGATTCTTTTATTGAAAGTGACCGATCGATCGTTCCACTGGTCTAGAAGGACTCCAAGCCTTTCACCTGAAAGTATCAAGTTTCCTCCTCAAAGGTGAAGGGTTGATCATATTGAAACTCCTTCACTAGAGCTAGTTGAAGAGACCAAAGTCGCATTGGATAGTCCCGCAAGGGAAGAACCTGTGCATAATACTGTTATGAATAATTTTTTTGAGGATACCAACCAAGGGACCCCTTCCCATGGGGATCCTTGTGCTTTTCCTTTCTTTGGAATGTTGGTGCCCCCTTGATGGCCACTTTGAATATTCCTATATTAATTGTTGGGCTACTAGTTTGTATATGGTCCAATCCAAATGTTCCAAATACTCATGAGGATTCTCATATAAGCACCTTATATCAAGGGAATCAAATTGATGGTGATTATCTACCTTCTTAATCAGTGAAATATATTCCTCCTCCTTCTTCCTCATCTGGTGAAATACTAGTTACTAGTAACCAAAATTCTAAAAGGAATAAAAAGAGGAAGAATAAGAAGAAGAATAAGAAGTCAAGACAAAGGGAAAATTCACTAGTCACTGCAATTCATGCTGGAGACAAGAAACCAACCCCTGTGAGTCATGTCGGGGGAAAGAAACCAATCACCATGATTCAAATTAGAGATAAGTCACTAACCACTACAAGTCATGCAGGAAAAATGAAACCAACCAATACACGTCATGTTGGGGGAAAGTAACCAACCAATGCAAGTCATGTTGAGGGCATTGATACTGCTAAGAAATCTAGACGAATAGGATGCAAGCTTAATTTTCCTTGTAAAATTTGCAATGGAGATCACCTTACTCATTTGTGCCCTATTATTCTATACGTATAAAGAGTGTGTCCCTTATGCTCGTGAATCACCTTCGTTTTCCTAGCAACCTATGAAACTAGTGGTTGATGAAGTGGTTGAGCTGATGAAAACTTCAACCGATCCCACTCTTCTCTTGGAGAGTGACAAGTCTACAAAAGTGGTTGAGTCGATGCAATTTTCAAATGATCCCACTCTTATTTTGGAGAGTGATGTGTCTACTGACCATGTTTTCTTCACTGCTAGTTTAAAACCTTCTAAAAAAGGGAGCATTCCACTCACTTCGACCATGCCCCCTTCAATTTCTAGGATGGTTTCCTTTGATTGGAATAATCTTGTTGAACCTCTCCATTTTTTTTAACCCTTCCAAATAAGGTTTGAAGTTAATTCAACAAAAAATTATCAATGTATAGTAGATGAAGGAGCCTCCACAAGAATTTAATCCTCCTCATCTTGGAAATATTTGAGTTATCCCAAGCTTGTGTCAACCACTAGTCAATTTCTATCTTTTGAAAAAAGACCTAATGAATCTTTGGGGATTATTCTTTAGTTTCCTATCATGGTAGGTGGAAAGACTATCCTATTTGATATTATAGTGTTGAATGGCCCATTGAACTTTGATATGCTTTTTGAGAATGATTATGTATATACTATGAATGCTATGGTGTCTACATTATTTCGGGTGATGTATTTTCCTCACAACGGAATCATTTTCACTATTGATCATCTTGCGTCTGATAATCACCATGCTTATTCGAATTTAGACCATGCTAACCCTTTATATGTTCCTAGTATTTGAGTGGACTCTACCTTGCCACAGGTGAATTATGTGGCAACATATCCTCGGTGTTCATTTTCTTATGAGAAAGAGACTTTGCGCTCATGTTTTCCTTCTTAGGTTATGCTCCTAGAAATTGATTAGAAGATTTATCCAATGGGGGGCATGGGATCCCTTCCTTCCTCCTATTGGCATAAGAGATTGTGATTTTCCTCTTGAGTCCAATCTCACTGTTTGTAGGTCCTCAAGCAATGATATTTGTGAGTCTTCGTTGATAAATTATGTAGCTCTAACCAAAATCTCCATTGTTATATGGAATATGATGATTTAAATTCACCCATTTGGGCCATCAATCATCCTAGTTCACATGATTTCTTGCATGTTTAATTTCCTGTGGATGAGGTTATCCATGAAGCCTTGACTATTACTAATAGACCATGGGAAGATATGCATCATCGATCGTTATTTATTCTCAAACTAGAGACTTTAGAGGTTGATAATGAAAGGAATCGTTGGCCTTTGCCTCGTAAGGATATCTACCAGAAGAAGTACTATGTGTAAGACACAAGCCTAAGTGATTCTTTATACCATATTGTAATTTTATGGTTTTTTGTTTTCGAAGTTTTGTAATCTATAGCAATATTTGTTATTAGAAGTTTATATATTGGATTTATTAACTTCTAGACTAGTGTTTTTGATCATGTATATAGGACCTTGGATACATTTTCTTTGTTGTTTTCTACATTGATCCTCTCTAACAGGTAATAAATTAAAAAATATCATATAGGTTAGGTTTTCCATATTGCATTATGAATTATCAATATCAAGTTCCATTTTGCCTTAGAATTGACCCCACTGAGTTGTGACATGAAGGTACAAGATCCTTTTGATTCCCAAACCAGTAGTCCAACATTTCAGAGGTACCTTGGTTGGTATCCTAAGAGGTCCCTTGGTTGGTATCCTCAAGAACTTTATCCATGACATGCTTATGCACATATTCATCCCTTGCGGGATTGTTCATGTTCGAAAAAGTCTCACACATTGAATTTGAAAACCAATGGTATAAAAACTCATGCCTTCTAGGAGGTGTCTTCATGATTTCAAGAGAAAGACCAGGGGTCCTTCCCAATTAGTGAAATGATTGGCCAACCGCCTTGAATCAATGATCCAAAACTAGCAGTATAGACACAACCTAAGTCCAACTACACAAAGAAACACTCCAATAAAAAGTCCCAAAAGAAGCATCGCAAAAAAACAACTTCTCATAAAACTTCAGCCTAGGAAGATTAAGTCTCGAGGCCAAAGTAATGAAAAATTGGAAAATGGAGCCACTGATTCATGGAAAAAATCTTGGAATTCAACATGGGTAAATTTCCAAATCAAGGCCCCAAATAGGCTTATACTCATTTGGTATGGAAATCCTCACCGATATATGGGCCTGGTTGCCACTAAGGGGAATTTTCTCCTTGATATGAGACTTCCTTTGAAGCTCTTCTAAGCTACTGTGCATAAAACAAAAAGAATTAATATAAATCTATTTTGAATCTACACTATCCTAACTCAGATAGTAGAAGTAGTTCGTATTATTCCAGTTAGGAGCAAGACAAATTACATATAGTGAATATGAGATAAAGATAAGCTATCAAGCTAAATAAATAGTTCATATAACCTGATAAAAAGTTAAACAAATACACATCCTCTTTAACTTAGTAAATAGCTACCGAGATAAGAATATATATATATATATATATATATAGTCACACTCAGTATAGATAAATAACATGAATAAAATATGAGATAAAGATAAGCTCACAGATTATGGAAATAGTTCACATAGTCAAACAACAGTTAAATCAAATACATATCAATAATCACTTAGTAAATAGTTTCTGAGAGATCATCAATATGCATACTCATATTTTAATCTATTATTCATTCCTATCAAATTCAATGAAGAATGAAATGATACAATAATATCTCAGAAATTCTAACAATAGTGCAACAATTGAGAACATAAACATTCATTCATTAATAAATCTGAAAGAAGAATAATAATGGCCCACAAAATCTATATTTCATTAGATTTGAATAATAGTACCAAAACAAGTGAAACATCATGTAAGTACTGAGAGATCATCAATATGCATACTCATATTTTAATCTATTATTCATTCCTATCAAATTCAATGAAGAATGAAATGATACAATAATTTCTCAGAAATTCTAACAATAGTGCAACAATTGAGAACATAAACATTCATTCATTAATAAATATGAAAGAAGAATAATAATGGCCCACAAAATATGTATTTCATTAGATTTAAATAATAGTCCCAAAACAAGTGAAACACCATGTAAGTACTGCCACTTCTCAGGTCTTCAAATCTACAAAATTTTGGCTTTTACAATAGTGTACTTAGCCAATTTCCAGATATTCCAACCTTCTGCAATCATGTCCATCCCAATGGAATACCTGCAGTAGCACGATAGTGTGTTTCTTCGTTTCTCCTGGTCCTCTTTTTCCTTTAATTGAAATGCATATTTATACAACAAATTTTTCTAACCAAAAGAGAGGATTATTCCACTCTTTTCTTAACTAATTTTGCAAAATAGATCATTTGTTGAACTGAATTATTTCATTGCAACCCTCTGAGAATTTGTTTGTTGTGTAGTTAAAATGCCTCCTCACCATTTCCTTTATGATCTGGTAACCTCTTTTGCAGTATGGGAATCTCATTTACTTTTTATTTGTCAGGTGAACCAATCTGATGCCCTCCTCGATTTGGAGATTTAACAATCGATCTGGTAATATCCTTTATTAAAATAGAAATTGGTATGGTGGTGATGTGGCATAAGTATTTCTTTGAATTTAGTGATTGGTTTGATGTTCCAATGGCGCATTGGTCGCCCTATTTCCTACTTCCTTGATATATTATCATTTCTTTTGCCACCTGTTCAATTATAACCCAAAAATAAGAATCCTATCAATGGAGAAAACATTAAATAAAATATATTAAAATAAACAAAATAGAACATGTGATGTCTTATCCAAAATCTATTTATGAGAATACTACTTGTTTTCATTTCCTTCTGTCAAGAATTCTTTACAATTTGGAAGTTTTCTTCACTATTCTAAAAAAAAACCTGATTGTGCGAGATTCCTCCTCTGTAACCCAATCTCCACATTTTATTTTTGGACATCTATCCTATTCATCACAATTTCTACAATATCTGTCAACACATTGTGATCTCATGTCTGTGTACCATTCTACGATGGCTTCTATTGACCCAAATGAATGGTAGAGTGATGGCCTGGTGAGCCCAATGTTCTGGTTCTTTCTTTTACAATGTCATGAATCATGATATTAACAATATTTATTGTATTGATGTTATTTTGTTTGATGAGTTGATCCTTTTGATGCGCTAACTTCTATTTTACTGTGTAAAATATCTTGTTTATCCCTAGCTCTCTCTCTCTTTGAAGTCACCATGAGAATTGTGTCCCTTACCATTTGAACTCATGACACTTCTATGATCTACTTCTGCGATCTCATGGTATCCATACCCAAAAATTGATTTCTCCATATCAAACTATATCTTTCATGAGCCCATCGCACCAAAAACTGTGAGTTCCCATCAACGATTTTTTTTTCTTTTGTTATGCCCATTTTCTTTGGGATCTTAGGAATAATCTTCTTCTTCAAGTTGTTTGGAGATCTCTGACTAATTTACTACTGATTTGGTGATATGTAATTCATAGAATAAACCTTTTTGTCAATTCCTCCCCATAATCTTGAATTTTCTTCACTGCACAAACCCTTGTCCTGTGACCTAATGATATGGTGTGTCTTATGTGGAATAAATTCCTTTGATATGATTTTGAATCCTCTATTGATATAGTGAATCCCTCTCATCATTTTGTGAAAGTTCACTGTGATGGATCTTTGAGTTACACTTGTAATGATATCGTGGAACTATTTCACAATGAACTCAAAACCTGCAATTTCATGGAAACATGGCATTGCCATGACTTTCTCCCATAGTCTACAATATGGTTTTAAACTTCGGGGATTTGCTAGTCTATATTTCCTTCATTTACGTTCTCTCATCAAAATCCCTTCTATCGTATAGCCTCGTTACATTACTTTCTTTTTGTGATGATGTCCACTTTTGTTTTTCAAGCTAGTCTAGGTGATTTTTTCTTTTCATTGAACCCCTTTTTTTATTATTCTTTCTTGCGATGATCTTTCTACATCTATGGAAAAAAAATTGAGTTATCTGCTTAAACAAAATTACCATGAATCATCATAAGATATTATTAATGATAGGCTTCAAAAGATATCATAAAATAATAGAAGTTTAGAAGGTGAGCGTGGAGAAAAAATCCAAGACAGATAAGTTACACAATAACTCCTTAAAGAATAGGGGAACCCCCTTTGAATAACCAAATACCTTATTACATCCCAATTCACACAATATAGATGAATCCCCTTTATCATTAGGCCGACCCTATTACACATATAGTTACACATTATATGTACATTTATCCCCATATATTCCCCCCCTTGGGGTCATATCGTATACATTTGTCCCTATATATTCCCCCTTGGATCATAACATAATACACTCCTTCAAAAAGATTTGTCCTAAAACCTTTGCAATTAAAATCTTTGCATGTGATGAAACCAGGTAATATGATTTCCTTATGTTCCTTCTTTCTTCATTCGATTGAGGATTGTTGGCCCTTGACCAAGTTTTGYAGAGTACTTGGTCTTACTTGACCACTTTTGGGATTGCAACAGCTTGCCAAGGAAGGAGCGCAACGCGATGCAGAAAATAAGGAAGCAAGACCTATTTTGGGGTCCATTTTAGGGTTTTGGGTTGATGTAACGGGAAAGGGATGTCGGCCCGTGGGTTTACCCACGTTTAGGCCCATTTTGTAATCTATAAATAGGCAATATAGATAGTAAGATAAGAGAGATAGTAATGTAGTACATCTGTGTKATGTATGAATGAAAKATTAGTGCTAGTAATGGGATCTGTGTGACCGGATGTATCTTAGAGTTCTTTTTGYATGAGATCAGAGAGCTAAGTGCAGGTTGTTATAGTATGATGCTGAAGAGCAAGGAAGAAGGATCTAGCGAGTTATGCAGATCTTTTGTCCTGTGCAAATTAAGGGTTGTTAAAGCTCCGTGTTGTAACTACTTGACCAAGATAAGATAAAGAAGACTTTGTGGATGTAGCCCCAGGGTGGGGTTGAACCATGGTAACTGTGTGTATAGTGTTTTTTGCTTCGCTCTTATGTATGTATCTCTTTCTTGGCTAAGTGTTTGATGTGGTTAAGTAGATCTAGTCATGCTCTATGTTGTTGATGAATGAATGAACATTAGATCTGATATATGAGATGTTTAGTGCTTGATCTATTAAATCTAACCTATATTGTTGTGAATAAGTACTGAATCATTCTTAGTATAAGTATTCACTGTGATGCTCTATGACTTATGCGAAGTATGTTAATGAATGTATGTTAAGGAATAACTGATGCTAAGTGCGTTGTAAGAAAGATAATCATAGATCTGTGTCTCATCTAAGGTTGCAGACACCTGAGTCTTGCAACCACCCCTGCTCTACCTCGAGTGAGACTTCATCTGCTTTGCAGGTGTTGTCGAAAGGGCCGGTAGTTAGGGATTTGTTGGTGTTCTCTTGAGCGTTGAACCCTAGGTCTACCCTTGTGCCAACAAGGATGATCTATGCATCCAAAATCAATTATTTTCATTCTTAATCCTTGATGTCTAGTTGTTTCATAATTTTCTTTCCTTTGATTCCATGTATTTTTGTTGTATCTTCTTGAATTTATAGTAGTTATTGGTCTCTGATAATATCTTGTTGAAGAGTGTTTTTGTGATGCCTTGCTCCATGAATATTGACAAGTGTTCCATATTCTTCCTTCATAATGTTGATATTAACCTTCTTGTCTTCCTTGAAATGTTTCTTGGTAATCAGGGTGTTGATATGGTTCCACTTTTGACGGTTTTTCTTCACTTTGCATGTGTATTTCATCTAAATTCTTTTTAGAGACAATGGAATCCTCTATCTTCCTTGCTTGTTCTTTGATTGTTCTAGACTTGGAGAAAATACCATCATATTTGGCATGTACATCCTCTATATGGATTTCAAATTCTTCAAGTATCTTCTAGTGACCTTCTTGAATCTTGTCTTCTTTCTGTTTTTGATGCTGCAATGTCACCCCATTTATAAAATTCTGAAGTCCTTCTTCAATTCTGGATTGCATTTCTGATTTTACCTCATTAGTATTTAGGGATTCCTCAACCTTCTTTCAAATTTTCTCTTCAAGTCTTTTCATAGATTCTTCATCCAAGATCCTTATTTCTTCTTGATTTTGACAATTCTTTTTTTCTTCTTTCAATCTCTTAACCTCATCCAATAGTTTTTTATTATGGTTTCGTAATCTACATATCTCTTCATCTTTCTTTTTTAAATCTTCCATTGACTCATCTTTTTCCCACTTTCATTTTCTAGTATTTTCTTGATTTATGTTATTAACCTCATTTCCGAGTGATTCATTAAGGGATCATATCGTATATATCTCCTCACCCTTATTCTTAATCCCTTCCTTTACTTATTTTAATTCATCTTGAATTCTATACATTTCCTCCATTTTTGTATCCTTGATCCATTTATTTGAGAAGAGTTTTTCAAATTATTCCCATATGAGATTCCATATAGTATCCTTATCCATACTCATCCACCCCTTTCAAGCTTCACCAAAAAGACAAATACTTTGTATTGAAGTATTATTATCATTTTCATTTACTAACCTCAGCCATTCCATTGATTCTTAACTGAGATCTAACCCAAGCCTTAACTTACAAACTCAATATATTAAGGATAATGATCTCAAATAGTTATAATCCTTGTTCCCATATAATATTATAGGTTTCCTCTTTCCAATGGCTCTTGAATCAGCTAAATCAGACATTCCAATCAAAAGTTATGATTGTTTGTAGTGAACATACCTTGGAAACCCTGATTTGGACTCTGTCCTCCTAGCTAACCTTCCTTATGATGTATATCTACAATTTCATCCCTTTTGAGTCTAAAATTTCTTTTTTTATTCCTCTTATATGTCCTCTCTTCAATTTGACAGGTATGATAAAAATTGGATGTGACAAGTGGAAGTTATGGTAACTTCCCCACACCTTGTGTATTTTTAGCCTTTCTTAGAGAGTGAAATTGTACAACATGCTTCGCACACAATATTTGATATATGATTCTAAAACTTGTACCAGGAATACTATGGACTGTAATTGTTAAAATGAAATTGGTCTAACAAAATTTAGATCTTCTATGAAGATGTTCTGACTGTTTTACCTGGAACACATGTTTGAGACTAGTTACCGTAATAGTCAAAAACCCTATCTTACACAAAGTGTATCTCCAAAAATACAATGACTCAAAAGCTGAAATTCGTACCACAGGTACTATGATATGTATTATCAATATCCACCAGGTTTTTCCTTCTGAAGTGGCTCCGAGAAAAATTTATAGCAAGAATTCCAAAATGAATGTTTTAAGGAAGAAAAATCCTAGGATCGATGCTCTGATACCAAATGTAATGAACCAATTGCTTAAGATATTATAAAATAACAAAAGTATAGAATGTGAATGTGAATGTGGAGAAAAACTCCAAGATATCTAATTTACACAATAACTCCTTAAATAATAGGGGAACCCCCTCTAAATAACCAAATACCTTATTACATCCCAATTCACACAATATACATGAAGTCCCTTTACTATTAGGCCAAACCTATTAAACATATATTTATACATTATATATACATTTATTCCCATATATTCCCCCCGATTGGGGTCATATCATATACATTTATCCCTATATATTTCCCACTTGGGTCATAAAACCTCCCTGCATGGGTCATAATCATATATGTAAATTGTTTTTTCAAAGTTTGCTAAAATTTTCATAGTTGGGTTCATATGTGGTATTACTCCACAATCCCTTTAGTGGACATGCCAAAATTACATACGAATCAGTTTCAAGTGAATCTTGTATGTAGAATACTTCCTTGGGTTGCAATACTAGAATAAAGGGTTGGACTCACCAGTATTTTTCACCAACATGAAACCTAAATTATTAATTTTAATCATTTTCTTAGTGTGTACAATAACCCAATCACATTCGAACAAGGTGTACTCCATATAAATGTAATCAAATCAAATTATTTATTTGATCACAATAAAAAATGTTGATGTATGAAGTATAGGATGTGTGTCTTAGATTACTATTTTGAGTGACATTGTTGCGTTTTTTGCATTTGGTTTGGAATCTATAACCATTGATTAGATATTTCTTGTACTTTTTCACAAATTTTCTTCGACAACGTGTAAGCCATTTAAATATTTTAAATACATTTTATTTTCCTTCCACTTATAATTTTTTAAAATAAATTAAAGTATCACATTAATTTAAATTTAATTTAAAAAATTTATTTTCCCTACATCACATTTGTTCATATTCACCAATGTGAAAACTAAATTATTAATTTTAATCATTTTCTTAGTGTGTACAATAACCCGATCACATTCGAAGAAGATGTAATCCATATACAAGTAGTCAAATCAAATTATTTATTTGATCACTTTAAAAAATGTTCATGTATGAAGTATATGATTTGTGTCTTTAGCACTAGATTGCATCAGAGATTACTATTTTCGGTTACCCTCTCTTGTTTTATGCATTTGGTTTGAAATCTATAACCATTGATTAGATATTTCTTGTACTTTCTCACAAATTTTCTTTGACAATGTGTAAGCCATTTAAGTTTTTCAAATACATTTTATTTTCCTTCCACCTATAAATTTTTAAAATAAATTAGAGCATCACATAAATTCAAATTTAGTTAAAAAGACATTTTCCCTACATCACACTACTCACGTTTAATGATTTTTAAATGCTTAACATATTATAACTTCATTTTTAATTAATTAATAATTAATAAAAATTTGTCCCCGAGGTGTAGGACAGTCGGTGATGGAGTGTGTTGTTAAGCCACTCCTTGATGTTAAAGTCACCGGTTCGAAACCTGCGGGGACAAAAAATCCAACCATGTTAAGGGTTGGTGTGGCTCAGGCCGGGTGCGATCCCCGG
>SNQJ01S0030056.1:30311-68085 GCA_010110895.2 Picea sitchensis
CATAATAAGACCTAATTATAAATAACTTATGGGTTTGTACCCAATTGATGTCATCCTTGAGAGAAAGGATTTTGTGTCCATAATACTTTCACCTTAGAAGGTAAGGAAAGACATCGCCAATGTCGCTTTTAATGAGAAATTCCTTGCACCATGGTACAAAGGTATGGTGGTGGTCTCTATATATTCCATTATGATCCCAAAGTACTTTGTTGATCACTATGAGTCTGTGTTAATGTTTGGTATGAAGAGGTGTTATACATGCCTTAGTGTTATAGCATATTTTCCCATGATCATGGCTTAGATGTCTTTATTTGGCCATTATCCCCTTCATAATGATCCCTTGTAGCTTTGGCCCACTTTGAACCTTGTACAAAAATCGTCCTTATTCATCTGCATGCACTTTATGCTCACAAAATAAGTTTGTACACGACCTTTTTTCAGCAACAAAGGCATGTCTACCTTCAAAAATGACAAAAAAAATATAAAAAATTGTGAAACTTATGTGCTCCTGAGCAGGTTTTACATGAAAACTACTTTTGTAACTCCCTAACTGCCAAAATTACATACCGATCAGTTTCAAGTGAATCTTGTATGTAGAATACTTGCTTGGCTTGCAATACTAGAATAAAGGGTTGGACTCACCAGTATTTTTCACCAACATGAAACCTAAATTATTAATTTTAATAATTTTCTTAGTGTGTACAATAACCCAATCACATTCGAACAAGGTGTACTCCATATAAAAGTAATCAAATCAAATTATTTATTTGATCACATTAAAAAATGTTGATGTATGAAGTATAGGATTTGTGTCTTAGATTACTATTTTGAGTGACATTGTTGTGTTTTTTGCATTTGGTTTGGAATCTATAACCATTGATTAGATATTTCTTGTACTTTTTCACAAATTTTCTTCGACAATGTGTAAGCCATTTAAATATTTTAAATACATTTTATTCTCCTTCCACTTATAATTTTTTTAAATAAATTAGAGTATCACATTAATTTAAATTTAATTTAAAAAAATTATTTTCCCTACATCACATTTGTTCATATTCACCAATGTGAAAACTAAATTATTAATTTTAATCATTTTCTTAGTGTGTACAATAACCCTATCACATTTGAAGAAGATGTAATCCATATACAAGTAGTCAAATCAAATTATTTATTTGATCACTTTAAAAAATGTTCATGTATGAAGTATATGATTTGTGTCTTTAGCACTAGACTGCATCAAAGATTACTATTTTCAGTGACCCTCTTTTGTTTTATGCATTTGGTTTGAAATCTATAACCATTGATTAGATATATCTTGTACTTTCTCACAAATTTTCTTTGACAATGAGTAAGCCATTTAAGTTTTTCAAATACATTTTATTTTCCTTCCACCTATAAATTGTTAAAACAAATTAGGGCATCACATAAATTCAAATCTATTTAAAAAGATATTTTCCCTACATCACACTACTCACGTTTAATGATTTTTAAATGCTTAACATATTATAACTTCATTTTTAATTAATTAATAATTAATAAAAAATTGATGATAGAACTTTTACAAGAAAATTTTATATTTCTTAGTATGGATATTTGATTTTGTAACCACCTCTTTTTAAAATAATAAAAAATTTCAACATGAAAAATAAATTTCGCTAAGTTCAAACATGTTGCTTCCTCTTTCCATATATAAACTTCAGCTACATGTTAAATAAGCATAATAAGACCTAATTATAAATAACTTATGGGTTTGTACCCAATTGATGTCATCCTTGAGAGAAAGGATTTTGTGTCCATAATACTTTCACCTTAGAGGGTAAGGAAAGACATCGCTAATGTCGCTTTTAATGAGAAATTCCTTGCACCATGGTACAAAGGTACAGTGGTGGCCTCTATATATTCCATTATGATCCCAAAGTACTTCGTTGATCACTATGAGTCTGTGTTAAAGTTTGGTATGAAGAGGCGTTATACATGCCTTAGTGTTATAACATATTTTCCCATGATCATGGCTTAGATGTCTTTATTTGGCCATTATCCCCTTCATAATGATCCATTGTAGCGTGGGCCCACTTTGAACCTTGTACAAAAATCATCGTTATTCATCTGCATGCACTTTATGCTCACAAAATAAGTATGTACACGACCTTTTTTCAGCAACACATGCGTGTCTACCTTCAACAATGACTAAAAAAATATAACAAATTGTGAAAATTACGTGCTCCTGAGCAGGTTTTACATGAAAACTACTTTTGTAACTCCCTAACTGCCAAAATTACATACCAATCAGTTTCAAGTGAATCTTGTATGTAGAATACTTGCTTGGCTTGCAATACTAGAATAAAGGGTTGGACTCACCAGTATTTTTCACCAACATGAAACCTAAATTATTAATTTTAATCATTTTCTTAGTGTGTACAATAACCCAATCACATTCGAACAAGGTGTACTCCATATAAATGTAATGAAATCAAATTATTTATTTGATCACATTAAAAAATGTTGATGTATGAAGTATAGGATTTGTGTCTTAGATTACTATTTTGAGTGACATTCTTGTGTTTTTTGCATTTGGTTTGGAATCTATAACCATTGATTAGATATTTCTTGTACTTTTTCACAAATTTTCTTCGACAATATGTAAGCCATTTAAATATTTTAAATACATTTTATTTTCCTTCCACTTATAATGTTTTAAAATAAATTAGAGTATCACATTAATTTAAATTTAATTTAAAAAAATTATTTTCCTTACATCACATTTGTTCATATTCACCAATGTGAAAACTAAATTATTAATTTTAATCATTTTCTTAGTGTGTACAATAACCCGATCACATTCGAAGAAGATCTAATCCATATACAAGTAGTCAAATCAAATTATTTATTTGATCACTTTAAAAAATGTTCATGTATGAAGTATATGATTTGTGTCTTTAGCACTAGACTACATCAAAGATTACTAATTTCAGTGACCCTCTCTTGTTTTATGCATTTGATTTGAAATCTATAACCATTGATTAGATATTTCTTGTACTTTCTCACTAATTTTCTTTGACAATGTGTAAGCCATTTAATTTTTTCAAATACATTTTATTTTCCTTCCACCTATAAATTTTTAAAATAAATTAGGGCATCACATAAATTCAAATCTAGTTAAAAAGATATTTTCCCTACATCACACTACTCAAGTTTAATGATTTTTAAATGCTTAATATATTATAACTTCATTTTTAATTAATTAATAACTAATWAAAATTTGATGATAGAACTTTTAAAAGAAAATTTTATATTTCTTAGTATGGATATTTGATTTTGTAACCACCTCTTTTTAAAATAATAAAAATTTTCAATATGAAAAATAAATTTCGCTAAGTTCAAACATGTTGCTTCCTCTTTCCATATATAAACTTCAGCTACATGTTAAATAAGCATAATAAGACCTAATTATAAATAACTTATGGGTTTGTACCCAATTGATGTCATCCTTGAGAGAAAGGATTTTGTGTCCAGAATACTTTCACCTTAGAGGGTAAGGAAAGACATTGCCAATGTCGCTTTTAATGAGAAATTCCTTGCACCATGGTATAAAGGTATGGTGGTGGGCTCTATATATTCCATTATGATCCAAAAGTACTTCGTTGATCACTATGAGTCTGTGTTAAAGTTTGGTATGAAGAGGCGTTATACATGCCTTAGTGTTATAGCATATTTTCCCATGATCATGGCTTAGATGTCTTTATTTGGCCATTATCCCCTTCATAATGATCCCTTGTAGCTTGGGCCCAGTTTGAACCTTGTACAAAAATCATCCTTATTCATCTGCATGCACTTTATGCTCACAAAATGGGTATGTACATGCCATTTTTTCAGCAACAAAGGCATGTCTACCTTCAACAATGACTAAAAAAATATAAAACATTGTGAAAATTACGTGCTCCTGAGCAAGTTTTACATGAAAACTACTTTTGTAACTCCCTAAACCTCATGGAAAATAGTCTCAACCATATTGAAATGGAATAAAAGGAGGTTTGATGGAAGGACAAGCTAAAACATAAAGAGAGATCAATATTGTGATAGAGTTATCGTCTTTCCCAAAGAAGTCAAAGTCAATCATATCCCTGTGGTTTTTATGACCATCTCCCAATAAAACCCTATTTCCTGAGTTTCCTCTCCTGTTATTGTTGTGAGACCTAAAACCTCTTGTTTTTCCTCACACTTTCATGGAGAAGAGAAGTCCTGAGTGGCCCAGGTATGGAGGAATCCAAACAATAGTGATAGGGAGTGTCGACAATGAGGTTAGGTATATGTTTTACATTTCATTGTTTACTTTAATGAAATGAAGATATATCCTCTTTCTCTCCCACATATTCTGTGTCAATTTTAACAATTTGATCTCCTTTTAGTATTTGGATGTAGTTCTAACTCACCTGATAGAGTTAATTAAGGTATTTATTGCATGTTTATTTATATTTTTGCTGACAAGTTTGAGGACGGTGTTTGCTTCTTTGTGTGTAGTTTTGTGAACTTGGATTGGAGCAAGGACGATTAGAGTGAGACCAACTTGCAAGACTCATATCCAACTAACCATTTGAATTGGTTAAGTTCTTTGTAACTTACTGGTAGTTATATAGAAATCAGTGTAGGCTACTTTAGAGAAAGGATTGTATTATTGTTTGAATTCTTCTTTGTTAATGGTCCACCCTAGTAATATGATAGATTTTATATAGAAAAAAACTAGTGAATTCGTTGGGGATAACTCATTGATTTATTCTCGATAAAGTTTTATTTGTTCCTTTTATGCTTAGTTTAGAGTTCTTTGTTGAGTTTTTAGTTTGTTTTTACTGCTATCAGTCTAGTAAATAAGTTTATAAGGGTTTTTTTGGAATATTTTTCCCATAACTGAACACACATGCACCTTGATATTGGGAACAAAGTGTGTATTCTCTTGTTTCCTTCAGAAAAAGAATGTGTACATGCATGTTTCTCTCACAAAGGGCATGTGTACATCCTCGGTTTCAAAATATCTCTTTTTCTACCCTTTCTTCCCTACTCTATTGCATTATCTTTGTTGTTTTGGTTCACAGAGTCTACTTGCAGTAGGTTTCCAGTAGAAACATGTTTGCATGCTTTCATTTAGCAATCATTCTCAAAAGAAAATAACAAAAACATTTTGGTTCTTTTTCTCTTCTTTGTTGTTTTTACATTTGAGAGTAGTATTTCTTTAGTTTCATTTTCCTTTTGGTTTGCTTGTTAAGTAGGGTTTCGTTGTCATCAGTCTCAAAAAGGAGAAATTGCATTTAATATTTATATCCTACATCATGATTTCATTTCAAAAGGTTATTCATGCTCACAGATGATTTTAAGGATGGAAATTTATATTAAAATGTAGAAACATGGGTTAATCTTACTAGTCCTTAATATGCAAGATGTAAAATGTTTGGCGGTATTTTTGTAAAAATATTCAAATTTCTAAGGATTTTATATAGTTTCTATAAAATTTTGGTGATTTTTAAGGTAAAATAATTTTATTCTATGGAAATTGGAAAATATTGTTTTGGGGAAAACCATGGAAAATTATCCCAATGGAGAAATTTAGCCCCTAAAATCATCTATGTTCATGATTTACATTTAAAACTGAATAAGTGAAGGATAAGTGTTTGTTTTATATGCTAGTGTTTTTAAAAGTTTCTTTATGAAATAGTATGAGAAACACCATTAGTTGCACCATCATATCCTGTAATAATCAACTACTTTTTAAAACGAACAGTTAATTTAAAATTAACTAGACTTTTCTTTATAGAAAAACAACAATAGTCTAGCAAGTAGGGCCTTGAATTAGGATTGGAGAGTAAACTCTCAAGGTCCACAAACTCAAACTAGATGTGATTAGTGAGTAAAAATCTAGTAGTAGCAAGAAGCATTCGTTGGGAAATCACCTCTTACACAAGAGTTAAGCAAAAGGTCATGTTAGGATAGGTGGAGTTGATGTCCCCTCTTTAACTTGTTCCATTGTGTGTTGAATTACTATGTGTATGGGGGTTTCTATAAGTGTCAGTTCATATGGGTGACATCACTTCTCAAAAGAATTAGGATTTTTTTCCCTACCCATATGTGTGACCTCAACCCACGACTATTCCACTCGATTTTCTATTGTGAATTGTTAAATTTAGAAACCTATATTAGGATATCTCATGAGTGATTATGAGTGGGAAGTGCTCATGGTACCTAAGGTAGACACATAATCACAATTTCAGCTTCCGTGGAGGGATCCCATCTCCATGAGGGTACTTTCACCTTGGGTTATTTTTGCAGGAGGTTATCGTAACAATCTGTTGTTCCTTCATTAACTGGTCTTGGGACTTAAAAAACCCATATCAATTTTTGGAAGTCCCTCTTGATCATCTCTTTACTTTCTTGGACTTAGGACTTAACCACCTTGGGCTAAAATTTGGAAGGGTATTTTGTTTTTTGAATCTTCTCAAGATATTTTAGTTGTGCACTCTGTGTTTGTTTGTCAGTTGGCCCTAGGTTGTCAGCGTCTTGCTAATTTTGAGTCTTGATTCAAAGTGACTGAATGATCACTCTACCAATCTATAAGGTCTCCAAGCCTTTCACCTGAAAGTATCGAGTTTCCTCCTCAAAGTTGAAGGCTTGACCATATTGACACTCCTTCATGAGAGCTAGTTGAAGAGACCAATGTCGCATTGGATAGTCCCGCAAGGGAATAACCTATGCATAAGAATGTTATGGATAAAGTTTTCAAGGATACCAACCAAGGAACCCCTTCCCATGGGGATCCTTGTGCTTTTCCTTTTTTTGTAAATGTCGGTGCCCCCTTGATGGCCACTTTGAATGTTCCTATATTGACTGTTGGGCTACTAGTTTTTCTATGGCCCACTCCAAATGTTCCAAATACTCATGAGTATTATCAGATAAGCACCTTATATCAAGGGAATCAAATTGATGGTGATTATTTACCTTCTTCATCAGTGAAATCTATTCCTCCTCCTCCTTCCTCATCCGGTGAAATCCTAGTTACTAGTAACCAAAAGTCTAAAAGGAATAAAAAGAGGAAGAACAAGAAGAACAAGAATACAAGACAAAGGGAAAATTCACTAGTCACTACAAGTCATGCTGGAGACAAGAAACCAACCTCTGTGAGTCATGTTGGGGGAAACAAACCAATCACCATGTTTCAAATTGGAGATAAGTTATTAGACACTACAATTCGTTCTAGAAAAATGCAACCAACCACTACAAGTCATATTGGGGGGAAGTAGCCAACCAATGCAAGTCATGATGAGGGCATTGATACTGCTAAGAAATCTATATGAATAGGATGAAATCCTAAGTTCCCTTGTAAAATTTTCAAGGGAGATCACCTTACTCATATTTTACCTGTTATTCCATAGGTACAAAGAGTGTGGCCCTTATTCTCCTGAATCACCTTCAGTTTCCTATAAACCTAAGCAACCTTTGGTTGATGAAGTGGTCGAGATGATGCAAACTTTGACCAATCCCACTCTTCTCTTGGAGAGTGGAGAGTCTACAAAAATGGTCGAGTAGATGCAATTTTCAGATGATACCACTCTTATTTTTGGGAGTGTTGTGCCTACTGACCATGTTTTCTTCACTGCTAGTATAAAACCTTCTAAAAAAGGGAGAATTCCACTCACTTTGAGCATGGCCCCTCCAAGTTCTAGGATGGTTTCCTTTGATTGGAATAATCTTGTCGAGCCTCTTCTTCCTTTTTTTTCACCCTTAAAAATAAGGGTTGAAGTTAATTAAACAAAAATTTATCAATGTATACTATATGAAGGAGATTCCACAAGCATTTAATCCTCCTCAACCTGGAAATATTTGAGTTCTCCCAAGATTTTGTCAGCCACTAGTCAATTTCTAGATTTTGACAGAAGACCTAATGAATCTTTGTGGATTCTTCCTTATTTTCCTATCATGGTAGGTGTGATGACTATCTTAGTTGATATTATAGTGATGAATGGCCCATTGAACTTTGATATTTGTTTTTGGCATGATTATGTATATACTATGAATGTTATGGTGTCTACGCTATTACGGGTGATGCATTTTCCTCACAATGGAAGCATTGTCACTTTTGATCATATTGTGTCTGATAATCACCATGCTTATTCAAATTTAGACCATGTTAACCCTTTATATGTTCTTAGTATTTGAGTGGACTCTACCTCACCACAGTTGAATTATGTGCCATCATATCCTTGGTGTTAAATTACTTCTAAGAAGGATCCTTTACAATCATGTTTTCCTTCTTAGGTTATGTTCCTAGAAATTGATCAGAATATTTATCCAATGGGGGGCATGGGATCCATTCCTTCCCCCTGTTGGCCTAATATATTGTGATTTTCCTCTTGAGTCCAATATTACTATTTTTAGGTCCTCAAGCAATGATATTTGTGAGTCTTTGTTGATAAACTCTGCTAGATCTAATCAAAATCTCCATTGTTATATGGAATATGATGATTTAAATTCACCCATTTGGGACATCAATCCTCCTAGTTCACATGATTTCTTGCATGTTGAATTTATTGCAGATGAGGTTATCCATGAAGCCTTGACTATTACTAATAGACCATGGGAAGATATGCATCATCGATCATTATTTATTCTTGAACTGGAGACTTTAGAGGTTGATAATGAAAGGAATCGTTGGCCTAATCCTCGTAAGGGGCTCTATCAAAATAAGTACTATGTGTAATACACAAGGCTACGTGATTCTTTGTACCATATTGTAATTTTAAGGTTTTTTATTTTTGAAGTTTTGTAATCTAGAGAAAGATTTGTTATTAGAGGTTTATATATTGGATTTATTAACTTCTGGAATAATGTTGTTGAACATGTATATAGGACCTTGGATACATTTTATTTGGTGTTTTCTACATCAATCTGCTCTGACATGTAATAAATTCAAAACTGTCATATAGGTTAGGTTTTCCATATTGCATTGTGCATTATCAGTATCTTGTTCCATTTTTATGCATTATCAGTAAAGGATCCTTTTCATGCTCATGGCATAAGTTTCTTATATGAGAAACATCAAGATAATTTGGGACACTTAGAGTGGTCCACAACCAAACCGGTAGTCCAACATTCAAACCAAGGATGTTCAAAGTGGCCATGAAGGGGGCACCAACATTTCCAAAGAAAGGAAAAGCATAAGAATCCCCTTGGAAGGGGTCCCTTGGTTGGTATCCTCAAGAAATTTAGCCATGACATGCTTATGCACAGATTCATCCCTTGCAGGATTGTTCATGTTCGAAGAAGTCTCACACATTGACTTTGGAAAACCAATGGTATAAAAACCCATGCATTCTAGGAGGCGGCTTCACGATTTCAAGATAAAGATCAGGGGTCTTTCCCAATTAGCGAAGTGATCGGTCAACCACCTTGAATCAATGATCCAAAACCAGTAGTATATACATAACCTAAGGCCAAATACACAAATAAACACTCCAATAAAAATTCCCAAAAGAAACATCTCAAACAAACAACTTCTCAAAAAACTTTAGCCCAGGAAGATTAAGTCCCAAGGACAAAGTAATGGAAAATTGGAAAATGGAACCAGTGATGCCTCGAAAAACTCTTGGAAGTCAACATGGAGAAATTTTCCAATCAAGGCCCCAATTGGGCTTATACTCATTTGGTATGGAAATCCTCATCAGTATGTGGGCCCGGTTACCACTAAGGGGAATTTTCTCCTTGAAATGAGACTTTCTTTGAATCTCTTCTAAGCTACTGTGCAGAAAACAGAAAGAATTAATATAACTCTATTCTGAATATACACTATCCTAACTCAGATAGTAGAAATAGAAGTAGCATTCCAGTTAGGAGCAAGAAAAATTACATATAGTGAATATGAGATAAAGATAATCTATCAAGCTAAAGAAATAGTTCATATAACCTGATAAAAATTGAAACAAATACACATCCTCTTTAACTTAGTAAATAGCTACTGAGATAAGAACACACACACACACATATATATAGTCACACTTAGTATAGATAAATACATGAATAAAATATGAGGTAAGATAAGGTGACAGATTATGGAAATAGTTCACATAGTCAAACAACAATTAAATCAAAATACATATCAATAATCACTTAGTAAACAGTTTCTGAGAGATCATAAATATGAAGACTCATAATTTAATCTATTATTCATTCCTATCAAATTCAATCAAGAATGAAATGATACAATAATTTCTCAGAAATTATAGCAATAATGCAACAATTGAGAACATAAAAATTCATTCATTAATAAATCTAAAAGAATAATAATAATGACCCACAAAATCTATATTTAATTAGCTTTGAATAATATTACCAAAACAAGTGAAACACCATGTAAGTACTGCCACTTCTCAGGTCTTCAAACCTACAAAATTTTGGTTTTTACAATAGTGTACTTAGCCAATTTCTAGATATTCCAACCTTCTACTATCATGTCCATCCCAATGGAATACCTACAGTAGTACAATAGTGTGTTTCTTCACTTCTCTTGGTCCTCCTTTTCCTTTAATTGAAATTCATATTTATACCAAAAAAATTGGTAACCAAAAGAGAGGATTACTCCACTCTTTTCTTAACTAATTATGCAAAATAGATAATTGGTTGAACTGAATTATTTCATTGCATCCCTCTAAGGGTTTGTTTGTTGTGTATTTAAAAAATCTCCCCACCATTTCCTTTATGATATGGTAACCTCCTTTGTAGTCTAGTAATATCATTTACTTGTCATTCATCATGTGAACCAATATAATGCCCTCCTCCTTGATTTGGATATTTCACAAATGATCTGGTAATATCCTTTATTAAAATAGAAATCGGTATGGTGGTGATGCGACAAAAGTATTTATTTTAATTTACTGATTGGTTTGATGGTCCCATGGCGCATTGGTCACCCTATGTCCTACTTCCTTGATATATTATCATTTATTTTGCCACATGTTCAATCATAACCCAAAAATAAGAATCCTGTCAACAAAGAAAACATTAAATAAAATATCTTAAAATAAACAAAATAGAACATGCGATGTCTTATCCAGAATCTGTTTATGAACATCCTACTTGTTTTCATTTCCTTATGTCAAGACTTCTTTACAATTTGGAATTTTTATTCATTGTTCTAAAAAAATCTTTGATTGCACGAGATTCCTTCTCTATAACATGATTTCCACATTTTCTTTTTGGACATCTATCATCTTCATCAAAATTTCTGCAATATTTGTCGACACATTGTGATCTCATGTCTACATACCATTCTACGATGGCTTCTATTTCCCCAAGGGAATGATACAAGGATGACCTAGTGAGCCCGATGATCTGGTGCTTTCATTTACAACATCATTAATCATGAGATTACCAATATTTATTTTATTATTGATCTTTTGTTTGATGAGCTTATCCTTTTGATGCACTAACTTCTATTTTACTGTGTAAAATATCTCGTTTATCCCTAGATCTCTCTCTCTAACATCACCATAAGAATTGATTCCCTTACCATTTGAGATCATGGCACTTATATGATCTAATTCTACAATCTCATGGTATCCAAATCCGAACACTGATTTCTCCTTATCAAACTATAACTTTCATGAGCCCATCACTCCCAAAATTGCGAGTTCCCATCAATGAATTTTTTTATTTTTTTATGCCCATTTTCTCTATGATCTTAGGCTTAATATTATTCTTCAATTTGTTTGGAGATATCTCACTGATTTACTGTTGATTTGGTGATGCGTGATTCAAAGAATAAACATTTTTTTCAATTTTTCCCCACAATCTTGAATTTTATTCACTGCACAAACCCTCGTCCAGTGACTTAATGATATGGTGTGTCTTATGTGACATAATTTCCTTTGATACGATTTTGAATCCTCTATTGATATGGTTAATCCCTCTTAACATTTTGTGACAGTTCACTGTGATGGATCTTTGGGTTAAACCTGCAATGATATCGTGGGACTATTTCACAACAAACTCAAACATGCAATCTCATGGAAATGTGGAATTTCCATTCCTTTCTCCCACAGTCTACAATCTAGTTTTAAACTTCATGGATTTGCAAGTCTATCTTTCCTCCATTTACGTTCTCCATTTACGTTCTCTCATCAAAATTCCTTCTATCTTATAGCCTGGTTACATTCCTTTCTTGTTATGATGATCTCCACTTTTTTTTTTCGAGCCGGTCTAAGCGATCTTGTATTTTCAATGAACCCCCTTTTTTCTATTATTCTTTCTCCCGATGATCTTTCGACACCTGTGGAAAAAAATATTATGAGTTATCTTCTTAAAAAAAAATACCGTGTGTCATAAGAATATATTACTAATGATAGGATTCAAAAGATATCATAAAATAGAAAAATTTGTACAAAAATGTGAGCATGGATCACAACTCCAAGATAATTTACACAATAACTCCCTTTAGAATAGGGAACCCCCTCTGAGAAAAATAGTACATTCGTCCCAATTCATACAATATGCATGAATCCCCTTTATTATTAAGTTGACTCTATTACACATATATTTACACATTATATGTACATTTATCCCCATATATGCCTCGCCTTGGGGTCATATTATATGCATTTATCCCTATATATTTCCCCTTGGGTCATAACATGGTACTCTCCAAAATGTTGTCCTCAAAACTTTTTCAGTGTGACTTCATGTAGTGAAAGCAAGTGTAAAGGTAGATGGGGAGTTAGTGAGTGTCGAGGAGAGCCCATAGTGATAATAGTGGATGTGTCATTCTGATATGGGTGGACTAGGTCCATATATTATTAAATAAGGCCCACTATGGTAGTTAGATACTATAAATGTAAGGGGATGTTATAAGGTTCTACTTCTAGAAGTTCCCTCCTCTAGAATGTTCTTAGATTGATGAGTAGCACTATATAAAGGGTTTCAAACAATGTAATGGGACATAAATAAAATTATTGTTTTTGGATCGGTAGCTCAATGGGAGGATGCCCCTTCGAAGAAGCAAGTGAAGCAGGAGAGGGATCCACTTCCATAATAGGATCCATTGTATGGTGTTACCCTACCTCATGGTTTCTATAATATAAAGTTGTGGTTTATATATTCTATTCTCCTAAATATTTTTGTGTATTTCTATATGCAAGCATTTGGTTCTTAACAGAAAAATTAGTATCGAGCACTTTCCTTGGTAGACATTGTGGACAAATATTTTTTTTTTTTTTGCAGATTTTTTTTTGGAGAAGAAAAAGGGACTCGATATTCAAAATGTGGTATATTTACGTATAAAATTTTCATAAAAGTTGTATATCTTAGTTCCTTTTAGAAAAACACCCAAGTTGAAAAACAAATTTATGCGAAGCAGAGTCAGGAAGTCAAGATATTGAAGTTTAAAATCTGCAATTTTGAGGGTTTTTTTTTTTTTTTTTTTTTTTTTTTTTTTATTTCTATAGCATCTGGAGAATGAAATGTTGCCCAAAAAAAGTTACATATCTGAGTTCCTCTCCCACAATTTCACCCAATTTAAAAAATAATCAGCCGGAGTCTGGGAAGTGAAGTTTTGAGCATTTTAAATTCAGCAGGTTTTAGGGTTTTTCCAGCGTGTTGATTTTCTACCAATAATTTGTTTTATATTTTTGGGTTTTTTCATAATGGCGGTGGGTGGGATGCAAGGTTCATAAATTTTCATAGGGTGCTCTGATGGATATTTCTTCTCAAACCCTCAAAGGAATTCTATAAATTCTTGAAGCGATGGATATTTCTTCTCAAACCCTCAAAGAAATTCTATAGATTACTGAAGCATTCAAAGCCCAATTGTTTGACACATTGAATGACAGATTGGATGGCTTTGTAGATGGCCTCACAGATGACCTAAATGATAGTTTTCATAGTATTCAATATTATTTGGATAACATGCAAGAGATATTTCTTATAGAGGACCTCAAGAATGAATATAATCAAGAAATATATGCTTGGTATGATTTTGAGGATGATTGCGATGATTGGTATATGGATACTTGTCATTTCTGGGATGACAACCTCTTCCATATTTTATTTGATGACTCTACTCCACCTTCTGTAGAGAACATCAATGTCCCACATTAGGAGCTAGTTACTAGCATCCAGCCTGCATATTCTACAATGGTATTGTTCCTTCCAGATACATCTTTGATCATCTCCCACTATGTGGATGGATATTCTTATTTGGATCCACATGATAGGTGTCAATATTGGGAGGATCATTTTTAGTTGATTATTGGGTGTTGATATCTTCCATGTGGGGTTCATATGAGAAATTGGACATGGGACCTATTGACGGGCGAAATTGACCATCCGTCAACTGGGAGAACGAGTCTGGTCTGGGGTTGTCTAAGTAACCCAAGCCATTTGGTATAACACATTATGATGGGTTTAATGGCTCCATTAGCCAATCTAAAAATCCTAAAAGAAACAAAGAAAGAAATAACTATCTAATTACTAAACACTATATATATATATATATATATACAACATAACTGTTGTAGATATATTTAAGAAAAATATATACAAATCTTACTTATGTATATGGTCTACAAACTGCAAGTTTTAATCGAAACTTACGAAAATCAATGTGAAAAATGATTGCTTCTAGGAAGCAGATAAAGAAAGCACATAAAAATATTTTTAGTTTTTCCTTTATAAATCTAAACTAATATGGAATTAAATAAACTAAGAAACGCAAACGTCCAAGTAGTCGAAATCTGAACCATACATTCTAGTTTCACTAATATGTAAATGACAGGAAAATATAGAGGAGCTAACCTGTTAGTGAGTTAGTGAGGTGTATCCAAACATCTACATGAGTGGAGAACATACGATTGCCCCGTCCAAGAGAGAAATCTGCAGGGAACCTTGTGACTGTTCTAAATAAATTTAAAACCTGTATTAGCAGTTTAGGTTTCAATGATAGAAGAGGAAACACAAACATAAACCTGTGATCTCATAATTGCACATGATTACAGCAAGATAAATCTAAAAGTAATCTATGCATTTAATCATCCAATTAAAACTCAAAGATAAATCCTATCATTCTAACTGAAGATATAATCACAACATTTATATTTTGAGAACCAAATTATAGATGGTATTTATAATATAACATCCTGCACATAACAGATCATTTAATCTAAAGATATAATACCTATACATGTAGCAGGATTAAAAAAACATAAATGACAACATTATAAAGAAGAGGCTAAAGCCAAAATGCATAAATGGTGTTTCATTAAGTTTTGGAATCACTCGTCCATCTCTTGCTCTCAACCAAGATTATTTCCATTACAAAATACGGAGTATTTAAAGAGTTCATGTAAGATAAACATCCTATCTTCTAAGATAGGATCAGATCTCAAAATGATCTAAAAGTTACAAAGATAGAGAGTCTAAAAACCACTCAATATCACACTATATCTTCAAAATTATGAAAGTTTTGTTTTTGATTTACAAAATAAGCCAAAAGAGATGGCTAATTAACTAAGTCTAGCATGCTCCATCTTATGAGATCACCACAAGATACATCCTATCCTGAAAGAAAAATGAAATGATCAAATTGGATATTTATTTAACTAACATTTTCTAAATTTTATATGAGAATTGACTTGGCCAGAGAATATCATGATTCTATAGCCAGTGTTATTATTAGCAACAAAAATCCAAATCAATCTAGATTAATTAGAAAAATAACAATAAAAACACAATTAAGATAAAAAAACAATATTACCATTCAACTGATAACAAAAAATCGAATTACAATATCTCATAGTTGATCACAGCCTTGACACTGTAAATGTTTTTAATTATGATATTGCCTGTTCTTTTCAAATGTTTTCCTTGTCTTTGTGCATTGATCTTGATCTCACGGTTTTCATTTGTCAATGAGTCATTTTGATCCGTAAGAGCCTTGATCTTTGCTTGAAGGATGGGGATGCCTGTGTAATACTGAACTATCCAATGTAAACAAACTTCACAATGTACAGAAGGGGAAATCGGTTGAGAAAGTGCTTGACTGTGTGTTAAAACACTACCATTGTCCACTGTCGGCGTTTGACCAATTTTGATACCTGTAAATTCCTTTTTGTCTTTCAAACATGGTGGGAGATTATCCACATAATCGAATGGTTGATCTGTCTTAGAGCAATTCAGATCTTCTTGTTCCAGAAACCTCTCGATCTCAGAGTCAGAATCGTCATGGATCTCGATCGAATTGATCGAGCTCACATGAGCTTTGGATTTATTTCGCAAACTCCTTGAAATGAGTCATCCATGCCTCTTATTACGAAACCCTATCTCTTGATTTTTATTTGACTATTTGGGTGGATGTTTGTTTTTGGTTTTTGAAGTGGGATTAGGGAAAACAATTTTTTCACACTCATGAGTTTTAATAAGCCTAGAACTAGCATCCTGTTGCTGACACAAAGGTTGATCAAGCAATGCCCTTTCACAAGGGTTTTCACACAAGAAATATGGTCTGTCACTGGAGGGAATAAGAGGCTTCTCTATCATCAACTTATCCATTACAGTAGTCTCTAGAGGGTTTACTATAATGAAACTATTATAGGCTACAAAACTGTCCCAATCTTCACCGAGCGTTTTCAAACGATGAACTACCAATAATTTAATCAACCCATGGTAAAAAAGGCTTGAATCCAAGCTCTATTTATTATACCTCTTTTCCATTTTATACAAACTTCTTAATAAGTAAAACGACATGTTTAATTGGAAACCGATAAAATGCATGAGCAGTCTTATGTGGTAAAGGAACACCAAGTCAAAATGGCCTTCACAGGTGACTAATTTTCTTAAAACTGTCAACAAACCATGCCATCTAACCTTGAGTAAGGAGATCAGAATACCTTTGTCACAACATTGAATTTCTTGAGAGGTGATGAACAAAATCCATGGTACCTCGTCCAACTTTGAGTTTTTAAACCATTTTTTACCAGTGAGGGGGAGGTTCGTTGCTTCACTTAGAAATTTTCCAGTGATCTCCAATTGGATATCATCCACCTTGGCTCTGCATCCATCAAATGTGAGGGAGAAATATTTGGCCACTTATTTCCTGATAAACACATCCCATCCTAGACTCTTTAAATCATCACTCGCATCATCATACAACAACAAGGTTTGGGAGTCATTTGGCTCAATTCGGACGACAGGGGACATAAGGGTTTGAATAGACAGTCACAAAGGTGACCAGAACTCACTGTGAGCATAAGGGGTAGAAACAATAGAGGAAATATTGAGCGAACAACAAAGGAGTAAAATAACAGTCACCCTAACATGACCATAACATAAGCAAGAGGGTTTCAAGCCATGAAAATCGGGTGTTTCAGGTAATGAATGCTTTGAGTACAGAGCGTAACTAAAGACCCTAGCTCATAATGAGGGATCTGTCGAATCAAACTACCACTTCAAACAAAGTACAGGGTACAATCGAGGTGAGTTTAACTTCCATGAAATGTAATGGGTGAAGTCGATTTGCAAAGGTTAGGAGAAAATGTGTTTTACAAGACAAAAGCATATCGAAAATTCAAAACCAAAGTCGATTTACCAATAATTTTAAATGAAACAGGCCTATAGTCCATTTGCCAATCGATTCTTGGTATACAAAGCATCCAAGATATAACTTTCAATCCAAGAACAACTCAAAATAAATATTTGATTGATATGTGTTATGCTTAGAAAAATCATTAAAATGAAATAGATGTAAGCCAATTGATCTTTTAAAAACTAAGTCTCGGATAAAATTATAATGCGAAATCAAGTTTTAATGCTTGATTCATGCTTACAGTCATGAATCAAGCATGAAAACATAAGATAGGAGTAGTCGAATAACTTTTTCATAACCCAACAATCACCCTCAAATATCAATATTTAGGGGATAAGGTGATGGTAGCTACAGGAGGTGTTATTTATCATTCAAAACAGTAAAAATTTGTAGGGCTGCCAACAGTGGCGACTTGCTGGGAGAAGAATTTATCTCTGCATCACCTACGAGTTCATGTTAGGACTGTTTAGAATGAATATAGATCAAAGAAACAGTTGAAGGGCATCAATCATCTCAATCAAAATTCAAAATATTTACACAATCTAGTTTCAGATGTCTTCCTATTCAAATGGTATCCAATGACAAATTTTAATTACGAGAGTAACGACATTTAAGACAATGGCTCCAATACTATTGACAAGGCCACTGCTCCTAGACGGAATATATAGCCCTGACATGGATGTCAATTACCCCACTCTGATTCCTCTACCCTGTCCAAGAAATTTCAGTACAAATGAAGGGCATTTATGACTGATATCAAAATTATACCTGGTAATTTTCTTGAACCTGACATCGCTTCGTTGCCAGCAGGCTTGTTCAGTACCCCGACGAAGTTGTCTTGGCATCATGTAAGCATTTACCCGCTACCAGTAGACCTGTTTAATATCTTGGCGAGTTTACAAACTCTTCCCACAACTCTTTAGAAATTATTTTCAATTCAGCATGAATTTAATGGACTTTCAGAAGAGCGGGGTGATGCTGAAAATTTCAGTTTTCAGAACACTTGATATTTTCCAATCTTCAATTTTCTGATTGAAAACCTTCATTACGATGTGAAATTAGTTTTCTAACCAAACCAATTTTTCGAGGACAGGAAGGCATACTGGAGTTGTTTTGTTTAAAACAGAGACAACGTAAAGAGCTTTAAAGATGGTTGCTTCTACTCATGATTATAAAGTGAAACCAGGAAACTTATCCTGAACAGAAAGTTTTTTCAGCTAATATGCATTTGAATAAGTTACATCATTGATTCTCTGAAAGACCTTAACTATTTCTTCATAATGAGGCATTCTAGTTTCCCTTCACGAACTAAAAGGTGACACAAACATAAGCTTATCCAGACATAAACAAAAAAAAACAAAATGAAAAGAACCAAAAACCAGAAAACAAAATGAAAACAGAAAAATATGTACAAAGGTAGGTCAGAAATTTGTCAGGAAAAACACCTCTTGAGAGCTTGGCCATTCACTAGGAAGGTGTCTGACTGTCCCTCTAAACTCTGTAGACGGAAGGAGTTGGGTCCTATTTTTTCAGCGATTACGAAAGGATCCAACCATGGGTTTTGGAACTTGGTGTGTTCCCCTTTTCTCTCGTGAGGTTTATCCCAATTGAGAACCAAATCTCCTACCTCAAAGTTTCTATCCAAAGCAGAGTTAGAATCAAACCAGCCTTTCACGATCTATTGATGATGAGCTAGTCTCTCCTCTGCTTGTGCTCTTACTTCTTCTAGTTTCAAAAAGGCATTAATTCGACTTTCAAGAGGAGGACAGTCCTCTTCCTGAACTTTCTGCGATAATTGCAGAGAGGGAAGCAACACATGAGGAGGGATAATTATTTCTCTGTCGTAGACGAGAAAGAAAGGATAATTACCAACATGGGTTTTTAGAGTCACCCTATCAACCCATAGTGCATTAAAAAACGCGTTGTGCCAGTTCTTGTGGTTTTCAGAAACTGTCCTCTTGATGATTTTGATCAGATTTTTACTTGTTGACTCTGCTAGGCCATTTCCTTAGGGATAATAGCTGACATAATACTTAAGTTTGATCCCTTTCTCTAAAGAAAAATCGCTCATATCAAGGGATGAAAAGTAAGAAGCATTATCAAAGACCAAACAATCAGGAATGCCAAATCTAGTAATAATATTCATGTTAAGGAAATATATCACATGATTAGTGTTTACCACTTTCAGCGGTGTAGCCTCAGACCATCTGGTAAAATAAAACGTTGTTGTAATGATGTATTTATGCTTCTGTGAAGAGGTGGGATTAATTGGGCCTATGATGTCGAGACCGCAATGATGAAAAGGTGAATCTACCGAAACAAACTGTAAAGGAAATGTTGCCTTTTTGACTCGTCCAACAGCCTTTTGGCAGATTATGCATTTATGACATAATGCATGGGCATATTTGAACAACGTGGGCCAATAGTACCCAACTCTTAATACCTTGTGAGCAATGGTGTCTCCACCGAAGTTCCCACCATCTTCACCTGCATGTAGTTTAGATAATACTTTCTCTGCTTCATCTCTTTCTAAATAGCGCATGAGGATGCTATCAAAATTCTTTCGAAATAATATGTCGTTTATCATCTAGAAAGGTGCAGATTTTAGTCATAATGATCTTCTCTTTTTTGTATCAAGATGGCGAGGAGAAGAACCATGTGTTAAATAAAACTTAATATCATCAAACCAAAAATTAGCAACAACTTGTGTACAGCTGATTTGTTTTTTGTCCGGTTGATCTACAGTTAAGGAATTGATTTGGCTTTCTTGTTTTTTAACTGAATCAACGACTAGTTTACATAGGCCTTGATCTCTGACAATTTGTGCAGGGGTTATTTCGAGGTCATATTCTTGTAACGATGTCATCCAGTTTGCCCTTTTTTTACCCAATTCCTTTTGTACTAACAAGTTCCTGACACCGGGATAAGGGACAATGACTTTAGTTCTGGATTTCAGCAAATAAGATCGAAAGTGTTTCACTGCTTTGAAAACTTCATAAGCTTGTTGATCGACAGCTAGGTAATTAATCTTAGCTCCTTTGAAAGTTGAGCTCATTAAGGCAATAGGGATTTCATTTCTTTCAGCGTTCTTTTGAGTTAGGACAACAACATAAGATCGATCAGAGGTGAAAGTGAAAAGAGTGAAATCTTGTGAGAAATCAGGACTCATCAAGGAAGGGGCTTCCATTATGGATTTTTTGATGGAATCAAAGGCTTGATTTTCCTGTGGTCCCCAATGATACTAAACATCCTTTTTAATTAATTTTTGCAATGGCCTTACCATTTCTGATAAACTTGGGATGAACCTTCTGAAAAAATCAATCTGGCCTAAAAAGGATTGCATAGATTTTTTGGAGGAGGGGGGAGGAAGTTTGGAAATGGCTTGAGTTCTTTCGGGATCGATGATCATCCCATCACCGGATACTATGAATCCAAGAAGTTTTCCTTGTTCCACTGCAAATATTGACTTCTTAGGGTTGAGTGATATGCCATACTTGCGGCATCGTTCTAGGACAGACCTAAGGTGAGACAAGTGATCTTTCTTGTTTTTGGAGAAAACAGTAACGTCATCAAGATAGATCACTACAGATTGATTTATGAGACCACGGAAAGAAATATCCATTTCTCTTTGAAAAGGGGCCACGGAATTTATAATCCCAAAAGGCATCTTCTTGTAGGCATAAGTGCCCCATGGGGTATGAAAAGTGGTTTTTAACTAGTCTGGTGGAGACATGAGGACCTGGTTGTATCCCAAAAAATCATCTAGCAGTGATAGTCTTTCAGAACTAGATACCTGCTGAGGAATTTGTTCCATTGGAGGAACAGGATAATTGTCGTTGTCATACACTCGGTTCAAGTTACGAAAATCGACACAGAGTGGAATTTCACCACTTTTCTTCCTTACAGGAACCAGATTAGACACCCATTGTGTGTGTCTCACTGGGAAGATTATCTTTGCATTCAATAATTTATTTAGTTCTTTCTTGATAGTTGGTTCCAACGTAGGCTACATCTTTCTCAGCTTCTGCTGAAAAGGTTGAGTTTGGGGTTTCATGGGGATGATGTGTTGTATTATATTAGGGTCAAAAGTTTTCAAATCTTCATATGTCCAGGCAAAGACATCCTTGAATTCTCTAAATAGTTTTATAAAAGAGGGTTATTCTTGCTCGGAGCATCCCATTCCCAGATTGATATATTGTGGATTATCTTTAGTCCCTAGATTTACTATTTCATGAGTCAAGGAAGAATTGTCAGTTTTACAATTTACCGACTTTCTGAATTTATCATGAAAATCATAAAACTTTTCTAGTCTTACCACAGATTTAGGAATAGAGTTTACCAGATCAGATGTCGATTTAGGAGACCTAGGCTCTGATATTACTGTGAAATTGCGGATATTTTCATTGTGAGTGCCTTCATCGATAATTGCACCTTGGAAGGTGTCCTCCATATGAAAAAAGAGATGATATGTTGATCATCATCAAACACTCTCCAATTAGTGACGTTGTCTGGGATCGATGGTCTGAACAATAATTCAATCGAAAATGTATGCAGAGAAAGACCTATGGGAAAAAGTTTAGAAGCAATGTTACCCAATAAGTCATCCTTATAATTGCTTAATCTAGGAATGGAATTGATGTTAAATGCTAAAAAATTGTGCATCAGATTCCATACCTCGGTTTGGTAACTTTTCAGGTGTGGTGATAGGCAATGTATGTAATTTCTTACCTTCCTGACCACAATTTCCAAATCACCGAATACCATTAAGTTCTTTACGTCCATATCTACAACTTTCCTGAGTCATTGCAAAAATGTCTCGTATTCGGCGGTGTTGTTGGTGCATTCAAACTCTAATCGACAGGTGATAAAAGTTTTATTACCTTCCGGGTCGATGAGTACACATCATGCACTAGATCCTTCTTTAGATTTGGATCCATCAAAGTAAAGTGACAATATCTGAGCTTCATCACCATTGTTTGGCACATTCGTTTAAGCTATTGACTGAGTACATGTCATGAGCTCTGACTATTGTTTCGGATCGGTGATGGGGGAAGTTTCAGCCATGAAGTTACTGAATAAGGTGTTCATTCCCTGCATTTCAAATGAATTAGTGAAAAAAGTAAATGGTTCATTAGCATCATTCAAATCTGTCACGGTGTGATTGAGGTAACGCTCACGGTTAATCCTAATTTTGTTTGTCTTTCCATTTTCTGGCAGCCCTAAATGTGAAAAATCTGTTGCAAAGTAACCATGTAGTTTCTCGGACCAATACCTGCTAAAAAATAAACCATAGAATTTGGGGATGTCAACAACAATGATGTCAATAATCTGGTGAACTTTAGGATTAAAAGATAACCTAACGAGCACATTCTTTAGTTCACCAATTACCTTAGCATTCGTTCGATTGAGCTGAATGATTTTAAGACTAGAAGGTTGAACTTCAACATTGTTTTTTTGGAAAACAGACGAAGGAATCACATTTGATGATGCGTCGGAATCTACCATGCAATTATGTATATTTCTATTGAAAATTTCAAAAGTTAACAAGAAAGGTGGGACATTTTTGCGAGTATTAACAACAGAATTTTGTTGATTTTTAGTCGTTGTCCCTAAAATTACTTTATCTACATTTGATACAGTTTTTTCAGTGAGATCCTTTTTTTTTCTGGGGGTTCAGGTGTTGTTTTAGCAGGGATCTTTTGCGTTGTTTTAGAACTGATTTCTGCAATTTTCTTATTGTTCATATTGTTGTTTTTACTATTTTTTGCGATGTTCTGAAGCATTTTCTGCAGAAGAAGAGGGAATTTCAAAAGTTCGTAAATATAAATATTAGCCCTGAGTTTCTTTAGGTCTTCAATCAAATCATACTCTAAAACTGGGGCTGCTAAATTCTGTTTTGTTTCAGCTTGTTTCAATTGTTTCGGAGGCACATTAGTACTTATTTCGGAAGAGGGTTTACTCTGTGTTTTGCTTCTGGTGTTTTAAGGATGGATAGTTTCAAAATTGGCTTCAAAAATTCTGTCAGAAAAATGTCCGAAGACATTGGGAGATGACTCCTCTTCTTCAACCACTTCTTCTTCAGCTACTTCTTCTTCAACCACATCTTCATAATTCTCAGCGGGAACTAAGTTATCATGTGCTTCAAGGATAGTTTGCAAAGCATATTGTAAGCTTTCAAAATTCAGACCCTCAGGAGTCATATTTGGCCGATTGGGGGGAAAAGGTTTTCTGAAAGGAAGTTTATAACTTCCTTTGCTCGAGGATGCTTCTTTGGCTGATCTCCTCAACTCTACGACTTGATTCAATAATTCTTGGACCACCTTTTGCAAACTTTCTAAGTCTAAAGTTTATAATTGAGTTTTAGTTTGGGGAGGCCTAGTAAGAATTTATATTTTCTTCTTAGAAGATGGGGTTATTTCTGCCTCATTACTAAGATTATCTTTCAAGCTAAAAATATCTTTTTTGATTTGGCTTGCCTCCTTGAAGGCTTCTAGTAACATAGACTTCTTATACCTTCTAACCCAAATTTCTATATTATTGTGTAGAGGTTTAGTGTAATATTCCACAATAAGGCTTTCTGTGGGCATTGGATCACTGGGGATTCGGTTTTTTAACGTCCGGAGCCTTTGGTTAAAATATTTTACTTTCTCCTTAGGGTTCATATTTAAGATAGAGAGTTCCATGACTAAGACTTCAGGAGATTTATAATCCCCGAACTTCTCTAGGAAACAAGTTTCGAATCTGTCCCAAGATACAATGGTGTGAGGTTGTTGGGCAAAATACCATGTAGAGGAATTTCCCTCAAACATGTAAGGAAAAATTCTACATACTACATCATCATGTTCTACACTTCGGAGTCTAATGGATAGCATGAATTTCTTTATGTGATCCTCGGTTATTTGCTTAGAATCTGGATCGAACTTAGGTACCCATTTCTCTGGGTGTTTTGGCAAAGGGTGTTGGGGTCCAGGTACAACCACAACATCTTGATTGAGCCATGGTATGGCGGGATTGTTTTGGTTAGCCATGGGTGTAGGTGGTGTCGAAGGCTGATATGGTTCAGATGAAGAACTGCCTTCGTTAGATGACCCTCCTCCTGAAGAGGGTGGAGATGAATGAGGTGGGGAAGGTGGAATACCAGACCCTCTGGCTCCAAGAATAGGTGTATCGGTAGGATTGACAGTATCGTCTTCAAGAGGGTTTAAAAGCAGACTAGTGCCTTCAAGTTTTTATCTGATATTAGATAAATCTAAAGGTTGATTCAGTGGCCTACCAGGTTGTCTGATATGGGCCAAAGCACTGTGTGTCCTTAAAAGTTTTTGATGAACAATTTCTTGATCGTCGAATCCTTGAGGGTTTGGTGTTACTGGCTCAACGAGAATCTAGGGATTCTCGTTCGAGGTAGTTGTTGTTTCATAAGTAACGTTGTTGTCAAAATGATTATGTGTTACTATAGGGGAGAAAGTGTGTGGGGGAGAAGTCTTGCGACTTCCACGTGCCATCAATTATATTCAGGCCCTCCTTCTAGCACCATTTTTTGATGGGAGAAATTGACCATCCGTGAACTGGGAGAATGAGTCTAGTCTGGGGTTTTCTAAGTAACCCAAGCCGTTTGGTATAACTCATTCTGACATGTTTAATGGCTTCGTTAGCCAATCTAAAAATTCTAAAAGAAACAAAGAAATAAATAACTATCTAATTACTAAACACTATATATATGTGTGTGTGTGTGTGTGTGTGTGTGTGTGTGTGTGTACACATGTATAAAGTAACTGTTGTAGATATATTTAAGCAAAAGATATACAAATATTACTTATGTACATGATCTAAAAACTGCAAGTTTTAATTGAAACTTATGAAAATCAATGTGAAAAATGATTGCTTCTAGGAAGAAGATAAAGAAATCACATAAAAATATTTTTAGGTTTTCCTTTATAAATCTAAACTAATATGGAATTAAATAAACTAAGAAATGCAAACATGCAGGTAGTCGAAAGTTGAACCATACGTTCTAGTTTCACTAATATGTAAATGACAGAAAATTATAGAGGAGCTAACCTGTTAGTGANTTTTCCTTTATAAATCTAAACTAATATGGAATTAAATAAACTAAGAAATGCAAACATGCAGGTAGTCGAAAGTTGAACCATACGTTCTAGTTTCACTAATATGTAAATGACAGAAAATTATAGAGGAGCTAACCTGTTAGTGAGTTAGTGAGGTGTATCCAAACATCTGCATGAGTGGAGAGCATCCGACTGCCCTATCCAAGAGATAAATCTGCAAGGAACCTTGTGACTATTCTAAATAAATTTAAAACCTGTATTAGCAGTTTAGGTTTCAATGACAGAAGAGGAAACACAAACATAAACCTGTGATCTCATAATTGCACATGATTACAGCAAGATAAATATGAAAGTAATATATGCATTTTATCATCCGATCAAAAATCAAAGATAAATCTTATCATTCTAACTGAAGATATAATCACAGCATTTATATTTTGAGAAGAAAATTATAGATGGTATTTATAATATAACATCCTGCACATCACAGATCATTTAATCTAAAGATATCATACCTATACATGTAGCAGGATTAACAAAACATAAATGACAACATTATAAACAAGAGGCTAAAGCCAAAATGCATAAATGTTGTTTCATTAAGTTCTAGAATCACTCGTTCATCTCTTGCTCTCAGCCAAGATGATTTCCATTACAAAATATGGAGTATTTAAAGAGTTCATGTAAGCTAAACATCCTATCTTCTAAGATAGGATCAGATCTCAAAAGGATCTAAAAGTTACAAAGATAGAGGGTCTAAAAACCACTCTATATCACACTATATCTTCAAAATTATGAAAGTTTTGTTTTTGATTTACAAAATAAGCCAAAAGAGATGGCTAATTAACTAAGTCCAGCATGCCTCATCTTTTGAGATCACTACAATACACATCCTATCCTAAAATAAAAACGAAATGAGAAAATTAGATATTTATTTAACTACCATTTTCCAAATTTTATATGAGAATTGACTTGGCTACAGAATCTCATGATTTTGTAGGAAGTGTTATTATTACCAACAAAAATCCAAATTAGTCTAGATTAATTAGAAAAATAACAATAAAAACACAATTAAGATAAAAAAAAATCTTACCATTCAATTGATAACAAAAAATCGAATTACAATATCTCAGAGTTGATCACAGCCTTGACACTATAAACGTTTTTAATTATGATATTGCCTGTCCTTTTCAAATGTTTTCCTTGTCTTTGTGCATTGATCTTGAGCTCATGGTATTCATTTGTCAATGAGTCATTTTGAGCCGTAAGAGCCTTAATCTTTTCTTGAAGGATGGGGATGTCTATGTAATATTGACCTATCCAATGTAAAAAAACTTCACAATGTACAGTAGGGGCAATCAGTTGAGAAAGCATGTGACTTTGTGTTAAAACACTACCACTGTCCACTGTCGACCTTTGACCAATTTTGATACCTGTAAATTCCTTGTTGTCTTTCAAACATGGTGGGAGATTATCCACATAATCGAATGGTCGATATGGCTTAGAGAAATTCAGATCTTCTTGTGCCAGAAACCTCTCGATCTCAGAGTCAGAATCGTCATGGATCTTGATCAAATCAATTGAGCTCACATGAGCTTTGGATTTATTTCGCAAACTCCTTGAAATGAGTCGGCCATGCCTCTTATTACAAAACCCTATCTCTTCATTTTTCTTTGACTGTTTGCGTGGATGTTTGTTGTCTTTTTTTGTAGTGGGATTAGGTCAAACGATTTTTTCATGCTCAAGAGTTTTAATAAGCCTAGAACTAGCATCATGTTTCTCACACAAAGGATGATCGGGCAATGCCCTTTCACAAGGGTTTTCACACAAGAAATTTGGCCTGTCACTAGAGGGAATAAGAGGCTTCTCTATCATCAGCTTATCCAATATAGGAGTCTCTAGAGGGTTTACTGTAATGAAACTATTATGGGCTACGAAACTATCCCAATATTCACCGAGCATTTTCAAATGATGAACTACCAATAATTTAATCAACCCATGGTGAAAAAGGCTTGAATCCAAGCTCTATTTCTTATACCTCTTTGCCATTTTATACAAACTTCTTAATAAGTAAAATGACATGTTTAATTGGAAACTGATCAAATTTATGAGCAATCTTATGTGGTAAAGGAACACCAAGCCAAAACGGCCTTCACAGGTGACAAATTGTCTTAAAACTACCAAAAAACCATGCCATCTAACCTTGAGTAAGGAGATCGGAATACCTTTGTCACAGCATTGAATTTCTCGAGAGGTGACGGACAGACTCCATGGTACCTCGTCCAACTTTGAGTTTTTAAACCATTTTTTACCAGTGAGGGGGAGGCCTGTTGCTTCACTCGTAAATTTTTTAGTGATCTCCAACTGGATATCACCCACCTTGGCTCTGCATCCATCAAATGTGAGGGTGAAATCTTTGTCCACTTGCAAGTTATAACCCTGGAATTTCCTGATAAACACATCCCAGCCTAGACTCTTTAAATCATCACTCACATCATCATACAACAACAAGGTTTGGGAGCCATTTGGCTCAATTCGGACGACAGGGGCCATAAGGGTTTGAACAAACAGTCACAAAGGTGACAAACCTCACTATGAGCATAAGGGGTAGCAGCAACAGAGGAAATTTTGAGTGAACAACAAAGGAATAAACTAGCAGTCACCCTAGTGCGACCATAACATAAGCAAGAGGGTTTCAAGCTATGAAAATCAAGTGATTCAGGTAATGAATGCTTTGAGTACAGAGCGTAACTCAAGACCCTAGCTTGTAATGAGGGATCTGTCGAATCAAGCTACTACTTCAAACAAAGTATAGGGTATGATCGAGGTGAGTTTAACTTCCATGAAATGTAATGGGTGAAGTCAATTTGCAAAGGTTAGGAGCAAATGTGTTTTACAAGCCAAAAGCATATCGAAAATTCAAAACCAAAGTCGATTTACAAAGAATTTTAAATGAAACAGGCCTATAGTCCATTTGCCAATCGATTCCTTGTATACAAAGCATCCAAGATATAAATTTCAATCCAAGAACAACTCAAAATAACTATTTGATTGATATGTGCTATGCTTAGAAAAATCATTAAAATGAAATATATGTAAGCCAATTGATCTTTTAAAAACCAAGTCTCGGATAAAATTATAATGTGAAATCAAGTTTTCATGCTTGATTCATGCTTACAGTCATGAATCAAGCATGAAAACGTAAGATAGGAGTAATCAAATAACTTTTTCATAACCCAACAATCACCCTCAAATATCAATATTTAGGGGATAAGGTGATGGCAGCTACAGGAGGTGTTATTTATCATTCAAAGTAGAAAAACATTGTAGGGCTGCCAATAGGACCCTAGTTTACAATGGCAGTTGGACTACTTCAACATGGTGGCTTCCATTTCTTAATGGGACCCTGGTTCTCTAGTCTACTTCAACACTATGGTCCACACTTATCCATGAGACCCTGGTATATGTTTGTACATCAAGCGTTGAGGACAAAGATTTCATAAGGGGGATGGAATGTAAGGTAGCTAGAGAGTTAGTGGGGGGAGCAGCGGACCCATAGTGATAATAGTGGAGGCCATTCAATGTAAGGTGTACTAGGTCCACTATATTATTAAATAAGTCCCACTATGGTAGTTAGATATAATAAATGGGTAGTTAGATATAATAAATGTAAGAGGACTTCTTATAAGTTTATACTTCTAAATGATTACTCCTCTAGAATGTTCTTTGGTGATGGTAGCACTATATAAAGGGGTTCAAGAAATGTAATGGGACATAAATAGTATTATTGTATTTGGAGTGGTAGCTCAATACCAGGATTCCCCCTCGAAGAGGCAAGTGAACATGAGAGGATATATTCCATAATAGGATCCATTGTATGGTGTTTCCCTACATCAAGGGTTTCTATAATAAAGTTGTTGTTTTCTATATTGTTCTCTGAATCTTTGTGGCATTCCTGTATGCAAGTATTTGTTTCTTAACAGTAAGTAATATGATTTCCTAATGTTCCTTCTTTCTACATTCCATTGATGATGATCTATCCATCCAAAATCAATTATTTTTGGTCTTAATCCTTTATCTCTAGTTGCTGCATAATTTTATTTCCTTTGATTCCATGCATTTTTGTTGTATCTTCTTGAATTTATAATGGTTATTGTTCTATGATAATATCTTGTTGAAGAGTGGTTTTGTGATTCCTTGTTCCATGAATACTGAAAAGTGATTCATCTTCTTCCTTCATAATGTTGATATCGACCTTCTTGTCTTCCTTGAAATGTTTCTTGGTAATGAGGGTGTTGATATGGTTCCACTTTTGACAGTTTTTCTTCACTCTGCATGTGTATTTTCATCTAAATTCTTTTCAGAGACAATGTAATCCTCTATATTCCTTGTTTTCTCTTTGATTGTTCTATATTTGGAGATAATACCATCATATTTGGCATGCACAACCTCTATATGGAGTTCAAATTATTCAAGTATCTTCTGGTGACCTTCTTGAACCTTGTCTTGTTTCTCCTTTTGAAGCTGCAATGTCACCCTATTTATCAAATTATGACGTCCTTCTTCAATTCTGGATTGCATTTTTTATTTTACCTCATCAGTATTTAGGGATTCCTAAACCTTCTTGCAAATTTTTTCTTCAAGCATTTTGGTATATTCTTCATCCAAGATCCTTCTTTCTTCTTGATTTTGACAATTCTTCTTTTCTTCTTTCAATATCTTAACCTCATCCAATAGTTTTTTATTATGTTTTTGTAATCTGCATATCTCTTCAACCTTCTTTTTTAAATCTTCCATTGACTCATCTCTTTCCAACTTGCCTTTTCTAGTCTTTTATTGATTTAATTTCTTAACCTCCTTAATGAGTGATTCATTTAGGGATCATATCTTAGATAGCTCCTCACCCTTATTCTTAATCTCTTCCTTTTATTATTTTAATTCATCTTGAATTCTATACATTTCCTCCATTTTTATATCCTTGATCCAATTATTTGAGAAGAGTTTTTCAAATTATTCCCATGTGAAGTTCCATCTAGTATCCTTATCCATACTCATCCACCACTTTCGATATTCACAAAAAATACAAATACTTGGTATTGAAGTATTATTATCATTTCCCTTTACTAACCTCAACCATTTCATTGATTCTTAATTGAGGTCTAACCCAAGCCTTAACTTACAACCTCAATATATTAAGGATAATGATCTAAAATAGTTATAACCATTGTTCCCATATAATATTATAGGTTTCCTCTTTCAAATGGATTTTAAATAAGCGCAATCATACATTCCAATCAAAAGCTATGATAATTATTAGTGAACATACCTTAGATAACCTGATTTGGAGTCTGACCTCCTAGCCGACCTTCCTTATGATGTATATCTGCAATTTTAGTCCTTTTGAGTCTAAAATTTCTTTTTGTAATCCTATTATATGTCCTCTTTTCAATTTCATAGGTCTTATCAAAATTGGATGTGCCAAGTGGAATTTATGGTAACTTCCCCACACCTTGGGGATTTTTGGATTTCCTAAAGAGAGAACTTGTAGAGTGTGCCATGCACACAATACTTGATATATGATTCTAAAAATTGTACAAAAACTAATAAGGACTATAATTTCTCCAATGAAATTGGTCTCACGGCATTTGTATCTTCTATGAATACATTATGACTATTTTACCGGGAACACATGTTTGATACTAGTTACATGAATAGTAAAAAACCCTATCTTACACAAAGTGTATCTCCGAAAATAAAATGACCCAAAAGATCAAATTTGTACCACAAGTACTTTGATATGTTTCATCACTATCCACCAGGTGTTTCCTTCTGAAGTGGCTCCGAGAAAAATTTATAGTGAAAATTCCAAAATGACAATATTGAGGAAGAAAACTCCTAGGATCGGTGCTCTTATACCAAATGTAATGAACCAGTTTCTTAATATACCATAAAATAATATAAGTATAGAATGTGGTCATGGAGCACAACTCCAAGATAGATACGTTACACAATAACTCCTTAAAGAATAGAGGAACCCCCTCTGACTAACCAAATACCTTATTACATCCCAATTCACACAATATACATGAAGGCCATTTACCATTAGGCCGACCCTATTACACATATATTTACACATTATATGTACATTTATCCCCATATAGTCCCTCCCTTGGGCTCATATCATATACATTTCTCCTTATATATTCCCCCCTTGGGTCATAACACCTCGCTTCATGGGGCACCCTCCAAGGGTACTGAAAGTGTGATACAATGTTTTCCTCATGTACCACATGAAGCCCCTCGCAGTCACTTATGTGATACCTAGCAATGGCTACTAGAGTTTCCAACTCGTAGTCAACATTTGCGGGTTACATTCGATAGTCAAGACCAAACATATGGGCAGGGTAGCTAAGCCCAAATATTCAAAAGCATCGGCACCGCAAGGGTCATAGGATACTCAAGAAACCCCTGTATACAATCAATCCACTACACTTGGTCAAGTCTTGGAGGGTTAATCTTTGCAACTCTTCCTCATGTAACCTCGTGTTTATCTCTTGTGTTAGAAGAGTATCCCGACTATAGCTATACAAAAATTGGATTTTCAACACTCCCTAAGTCAAAATCCTAAGTTCAGTTCAATGCGTTGGAGAGTTAACTCTCCTATTTATTCCAAGGCCCTAACCTAGACTAATTTGTGAACCCTAGAAACAAAAGTCTAGTAGAATTAGTTAAGCATTTATTTATGGCGGTTTTTCTTTACTCAAAGGGTGTGAAAGTGAAACCGATGTTGTTTGAGACTCTTGCAAAATGAAACTTACAAGAACACTAGAAAAGAAAACATTACATTGTTTTTACAATAAAAAAGAGTTTCAAGCAAGAAAAATGCATGAACAACTAATATAAACCTTGAGATATAGTATTTTCTCTTTCCAATGCAATATGCAATGCAAATTTTACATTTTCAAGATGAAAATGCAATGCAACTTCTTCCTTTCAAATGAAAAATTCAATACAAGTCTTTACTTTTTCAAATGAGATCAAACTAGTGATGGAAAGAAGCCTATTTTTTTCAAAAGATGCAACTATACTTTTGAAACTAGTGCAAAGGGAGAGAAAGAATGCTAGAAAACATATTTTCCTTTTCTTTTTCAAAACAAAAAACCAAGAAAAAGAAAACTAAAACAAGAAAAAAAAATTACATTGGAAAAATAGGAATGCAAGAAATGAAGAATAATGACTTCAGATCACAAATTCATACTCCAGATATGATTGTAGAAACAATCAAGAAAATGGAATCCCAAAGGAAAGATTCTTCTTTCACTGATGCAAAGCAAAAAAGGCAACCAAAGAAACCTAAAACAAATTATTTTTATTTTCTTTAGTTAAAGCACCCAACAAGACTTCCAACTACTTCATAGGACAGAAAGAAACATTTAGACAACTCAGAGTGTCCCAAAGAACCTCTATAAGCAAAGCCAAGACTAGAAAACATAAGAAAATTATTTCCTATAACTAATACACTTATGTTTCCTCATCAATATGTGTATCTACATGACTTGAACTTAATCAATAAGGGTAGATACACTAGATAATGAAGAGAAAGGAGTGTATGCCACTCAAATTAATAAAAAATAACCAGGAAAAGGCTAAGTTAAGTCTCATATCTCAAAGCTACATGTCTAAAAAAGAAAACTAAAATTGACGGGGAAGCAGAAACATAAATCATAAAGGAAACCCTTAGCGACTAAATTAGTTATGCAATCCAAGACTAACCTAAATAATCCAAAGAAGCACCAAAATCTTGTTTTCCTGTTGAATTTTTACATATTGACTATTTCCTGAGACTAATACTAGGCTACAAAGACCCAGAGAACCTAAAAAGATCCTCTAAAACCCAAATAAAGCCTTTAGATAGGCTGGGAAAAAGTAAAAAAGATCTTCTCGAGATGTATAGGTGCATGTATACACAACATAACGTGTATGTGAACACCTATTTCTCAAGCAGAGTAGTATGTACACACCTATCTACACAACAAAGTGTGTATGTAAGTCCAAAATTTCCAAAAGGATTGGAAAGAGATGGAAAGAAAGCTTTCAAAAGCATGTATGAGACTCTAAGACACTACATTAAGCAGTAAAGATAGAAAAGAAGTCAAAAAAATAGAAAAAAAAATTGCAAGCACCTATAACTAACCCAAATAGGAGACCTTCCCCAGTATGGTCGTCAATTCTATTATTGGAGGAAGTTCTCCTATAGTTTTGGGTTACAGTCACAACAGATCATTGACCAAAAGGACTACACCCTGTAGGTATTATTGATTTTGTGTTGTCATTGATGGAAACAAGAGTCAAACATGTACAGTAATCATAGAAAAAGGAATATCACCTTGGGGCAGAGGAAGATCACCTTGGGGCAGAGGAAGATCACCTTGTGACAAATGCAATTCATGATCATTGTTGATCACGATAGGATCAATAGTGATCCTATTATTCTAAAACTCAAGAGAGATAACATGCAGAGAATCCATGTACATAAGGAGTAATGAAGCACAAGGAATTAAGAGCTCACGAGGGTTAGCGACTAAAGATCAATGCATAACATAATGCATAAACAATTATTAAAAGCTCAAATAAAATAGCGATGAACATATCAAAAGGAAGAACGTTAATTGAATCTCAAAAGGGAGAACGCATTGTAGAAATGCTATTGGGATTGAAATCCCCATAGTAAAACTAAAAAAGAATCGAAGAGGAATATTGTACGCTGATGTAGTTTTCGGGACAAATTCCGACTGTTGGATCATAGAGAAAACTTCCATAAAGAAGAAGAGAATTGTGGTCGTTTGTTGAAGATTTGGGAATGATTTAGTTCTTGAGATCTAGATTAAATATAGATCGTCAGATCGACTACTAAGAGTCATGGACCATCATTCGTGGAAATAACGTATGCATGGTCAACCCGACATTGACCACATCGGATAATATCGACCAAAGGAAATTTTCATGAAGGAATTTCAGTCGAAGTCGAAGTTCCGAAGTAAAAGTAAGTCGTCAGATCTAAGGAGAACTATGAAATCAATAATAGCTAGCATATCAGGGTTGCATAGCAGAAATCAACTCTGACGCTGAACACTCTGATGAAGAGATGCCAAGAACAGGTAAGATTACCCAAAGTCATGTAAACTGTTGATCTGGATTAAAATATGGGAACCATCAGATCACAAGGAGACGGTCAACTTTGACGTTGACCATTGCGACAAAAAGAAGCCAAGAACATATGAATTCACCCGAAGGTCGGAGCCCCAAATTTCTAAAATGAATAAGGACCATCAGATCTGGACAATGCATGATGACCGTTGGATCAGGATAGGATAAGAAAGGCAAAAGGCCCGAGATCCCAAATAGTCAAATTCCCGACAACCATTGGATAGTGTTAAGATTTTCAGGTTAAAGAAGGACCGTTAGATGAAGTCAAGTTACTCGAGGTTTATTCTTCGGGGAATCGCACTCCAGGAGAATTGGGAAGTGTGAAAAAACGAATAACCAAAGTCTCGAAGGCCAAAATGAATCTATACCATTGATCTAGAAATGATCACAGTCGTTGGATGAAATCCAAGTGGAAGGATAGTGTAAGCACTTCCATGCTGACCAATTCGACGCTAACCAAATTCAGTGAAAATTGGAGCAACAATTACCTAGACCTCTGAAGCCCCGAAGTTCATAGTCATCAGGACCATGTTAGCAAGGTCCATGTCACAAGAACACATGGAACACACGTCAGTAGGTCCACATAAGTCGGTCCACGTCAGCAAGGACACATGGCCCAATCAGATGGTGACAAGTGTCAAAATCATATGACATGTAAATTTTGTGAAAGTCACAAATCAGGGTGACACGTAGCATACATACTGAGAATCCATGTCATCATGGGTGATGTCACAAACAACGTCACTCCAAGAGTAATGACTTCAGGAAAATTGAAATCACTAAAGGTGTGAATATCTGAATTCTCGAAGTCCTGAAATAAATAATGGTCRTCCATCTCAACCTTTGATTAAGTCATAGCCATTGGATTAAGATAGTGGAAGGAAAGTATAAGGATTGAAGCTAGACTATTGATTTGGTTCTGGAAAACATGTTAACCATTGGATCAACCATTGTGAGAGGTAACCACTTCGAAGAATTCCAAGCTTATGTTATCAGCTAATCGTTGAAGCATGAAGTCGCGAAATAAATAAGGTTCGTCCATCTCAGCTCCTGATTAAGTCCCTGGCATTGGATAACGATAAGTTCCTTATGGGGAATGAGATCCCATTGAGGAATGATCAGACTATTGATCCTAATGATCAACAGTGAGGATTAAATCTAGGGATACTAACTGTGAGTGATTTACCACTCTGAGAAGTTCAAACTTCAGAATATTGGATGAAGGGAGAATCGCCTGAAGGCCAAAGTCCGAAGGACTAGGTTCCAACCATCGGTCATGGTTTACGAACACATAAGATATGAGGCACTGGGAAAATTGCTTAAATTAATAAGCCCGTGGTTCTGCGTATATGGTCATATGAAAATGGATTGAAGGGGGCACCAGTTACAGAAACAAGATCTATAATTATGGAATCATGTGGAGAGACAAATTAGGATCAGGGGATCCTGAAGAGTCAATTTGACTCAGAGAAAATGTTTTGAAGGAAGCACCTCATACATATTTCATTTCTGTAAACAACTCAAGGTTGGTAGAGTAGTTCGACAAAGAATTAACATCATAACAATACAGATAATCGGTAAAGATCGAATATTATTTGTTGGTGAACCGAGGACACAACAGAAGCATGAGAACGATATAGTGAGTCGATCCATATATGTGATCAACTCATGAGGAAAAATGAACCGATGCACAGTCATGATTAAAAGAGAGTTAAATCATGAGAATTATGAATAAAGAATAAAAAGGGAAAAAAATATTATTTAAAGTTTAATATTACCATTTAAATGAAAAGGTACAATGGTTCAATATCAAAAGGCACAATGGTTCAAATTCACACCAGTTGGCAGACTATATAAACGAGAAATAATGGTGAGAAGAGAGTGTCTTGGTGGATTATAATATATATGTATATATAATGGATTGAATGAAATTTTATGCTATTAGGTTGGTTCTTTTATACAAGCCGAGTCTTGTTATGAGGATTGGATTCCTCACATCTCAGTTGGATCTAAGATCAACAAGTTGGGTCTTATTATGAGGGTTGTATTCCTCATTTCTCAGTTGGATCAGAGAACTACAAGTTGGGTCTTGTATTAGAGAATTGGATCTCTCATATTCAGTTGAAGTTGAAGATATTAAAGGATTGATTTTATATGTATTCATACAAGTTAAATAAATAAAATAAAGATATTATATCTACTTCATACAGTTTGTGTTTTAGATGTTTATGAATAATTAATTGAACTGCATATCTTATTCAGTTAATTCAATTAATCTATGAAATTGTGAAAAACAACCAAAAGTTCAAGACATTGATTCACCCCCCCCCTCTCAGTGTCAAGTGTACATTTCAACACACCCAATCCCATAAGAACAATCAAGTAATCTTATAACTAACTAACTTTCAGTCAAAAAGTGGGATACATACTTGGTTCCAAATGTTTGATGATGATCCCTTAGTTGAAACCTTTCACTCCAATGTTCCTCTCTAACAACCCCTTCAACTTCCTGCACACAATGAAGAATATAACTGCAATGGGGTAGTTAAAAGATTACTAATTCTCATAAAATATCATTGAAAAATAAATACATTAGTGCCTTTGTTAACAAATTTCCAAAATGAAATAAACATAAAATAAAACACATGATAGGACAAGAAAAATAGTTTGTTTATTAATATATAACACAATCAAGGGTATTTACCACTTGTCACTGTTGTGGCGCTGCTCCAGAACCAGACTCTGGGTCCCTCTACCCAAGCCAATGATGATCAACACTACATCTGACTCATATACTCATTCAAGTCCAAGAAAGGGGAAAGAACTCTTCCTGAAAAGATAATATGAGCAAGTATGGGTGAAAATAGGTGTTTCCATGTCTGAAGGAATAAAC
>SNQJ01S0030056.1:72046-105301 GCA_010110895.2 Picea sitchensis
AATAGTCAAATTCCCGACAACCATTGGATAGTGTTAAGATTTTCAGGTTAAAGAAGGACCGTTAGATGAAGTCAAGTTACTCGAGGTTTATTCTTCGGGGAATCGCACTCCAGGAGAATTGGGAAGTGTGAAAAAATGAATAACCAAAGTCTCGAAGGCCAAAATGAATCTATACCATTGATCTAGAAATGATCACAGTCGTTGGATGAAATCCAAGTGGAAGGATAGTGTAAGCACTTCCATGCTGACCAATTCGACGCTAACCAAATTCAGTGAAAATTGGAGCAACAATTACCTAGACCTCTGAAGCCCCGAAGTTCATAGTCATCAGGACCATGTTAGCAAGGTCCATGTCACAAGAACACATGGAACACACGTCAGTAGGTCCACATAAGTCGGTCCACGTCAGCAAGGACACATGGCCCAATCAGATGGTGACAAGTGTCAAAATCATATGACATGTAAATTTTGTGAAAGTCACAAATCAGGGTGACACGTAGCATACATACTGAGAATCCATGTCATCATGGGTGATGTCACAAACAACGTCACTCCAAGAGTAATGACTTCAGGAAAATTGAAATCACTAAAGGTGTGAATATCTGAATTCTCGAAGTCCTGAAATAAATAATGGTCGTCCATCTCAACCTTTGATTAAGTCATAGCCATTGGATTAAGATAGTGGAAGGAAAGTATAAGGATTGAAGCTAGACTATTGATTTGGTTCTGGAAAACATGTTAACCATTGGATCAACCATTGTGAGAGGTAACCACTTCGAAGAATTCCAAGCTTATGTTATCAGCTAATCGTTGAAGCATGAAGTCGCGAAATAAATAAGGTTCGTCCATCTCAGCTCCTGATTAAGTCCCTGGCATTGGATAACGATAAGTTCCTTATGGGGAATGAGATCCCATTGAGGAATGATCAGACTATTGATCCTAATGATCAACAGTGAGGATTAAATCTAGGGATACTAACTGTGAGTGATTTACCACTCTGAGAAGTTCAAACTTCAGAATATTGGATGAAGGGAGAATCGCCTGAAGGCCAAAGTCCGAAGGACTAGGTTCCAACCATCGGTCATGGTTTACGAACACATAAGATATGAGGCACTGGGAAAATTGCTTAAATTAATAAGCCCGTGGTTCTGCGTATATGGTCATATGAAAATGGATTGAAGGGGGCACCAGTTACAGAAACAAGATCTATAATTATGGAATCATGTGGAGAGACAAATTAGGATCAGGGGATCCTGAAGAGTCAATTTGACTCAGAGAAAATGTTTTGAAGGAAGCACCTCATACATATTTCATTTCTGTAAACAACTCAAGGTTGGTAGAGTAGTTCGACAAAGAATTAACATCATAACAATACAGATAATCGGTAAAGATCGAATATTATTTGTTGGTGAACCGAGGACACAACAGAAGCATGAGAACGATATAGTGAGTCGATCCATATATGTGATCAACTCATGAGGAAAAATGAACCGATGCACAGTCATGATTAAAAGAGAGTTAAATCATGAGAATTATGAATAAAGAATAAAAAGGGAAAAAAATATTATTTAAAGTTTAATATTACCATTTAAATGAAAAGGTACAATGGTTCAATATCAAAAGGCACAATGGTTCAAATTCACACCAGTTGGCAGACTATATAAACGAGAAATAATGGTGAGAAGAGAGTGTCTTGGTGGATTATAATATATATGTATATATAATGGATTGAATGAAATTTTATGCTATTAGGTTGGTTCTTTTATACAAGCCGAGTCTTGTTATGAGGATTGGATTCCTCACATCTCAGTTGGATCTAAGATCAACAAGTTGGGTCTTATTATGAGGGTTGTATTCCTCATTTCTCAGTTGGATCAGAGAACTACAAGTTGGGTCTTGTATTAGAGAATTGGATCTCTCATATTCAGTTGAAGTTGAAGATATTAAAGGATTGATTTTATATGTATTCATACAAGTTAAATAAATAAAATAAAGATATTATATCTACTTCATACAGTTTGTGTTTTAGATGTTTATGAATAATTAATTGAACTGCATATCTTATTCAGTTAATTCAATTAATCTATGAAATTGTGAAAAACAACCAAAAGTTCAAGACATTGATTCACCCCCCCCCTCTCAGTGTCAAGTGTACATTTCAACACACCCAATCCCATAAGAACAATCAAGTAATCTTATAACTAACTAACTTTCAGTCAAAAAGTGGGATACATACTTGGTTCCAAATGTTTGATGATGATCCCTTAGTTGAAACCTTTCACTCCAATGTTCCTCTCTAACAACCCCTTCAACTTCCTGCACACAATGAAGAATATAACTGCAATGGGGTAGTTAAAAGATTACTAATTCTCATAAAATATCATTGAAAAATAAATACATTAGTGCCTTTGTTAACAAATTTCCAAAATGAAATAAACATAAAATAAAACACATGATAGGACAAGAAAAATAGTTTGTTTATTAATATATAACACAATCAAGGGTATTTACCACTTGTCACTGTTGTGGCGCTGCTCCAGAACCAGACTCTGGGTCCCTCTACCCAAGCCAATGATGATCAACACTACATCTGACTCATATACTCATTCAAGTCCAAGAAAGGGGAAAGAACTCTTCCTGAAAAGATAATATGAGCAAGTATGGGTGAAAATAGGTGTTTCCATGTCTGAAGGAATAAACAAAAGCAAGGGAAAATGGGCTTGTAGAAAATACAATATATGGCCAAAAAAATGGTGCAAATTGACATGATGATCTCTCCTCTACCTCTTGGCTCCTTTTATACTCTCTCCAAGTGTTTGGCGTAGTTGTAAACACTTGTATATGTTAAATAGGCAGTCAAGAACCAAGGGAACCTATAATCCCTGTCCAAAAATACTTAATTTATTATTTTCTAGCCAAAAAAATGTGTACATGCCCTGAAAAGGAGAAATATGCATATGTACACGCTTTGCATAACTGATAGGGCACATATATGTCAAAAAATAGGGTCTTTGTTTATGATTTATGAGGAGGAAAAGGGGAACAACGTCTTCATGTAGGGAAAGGTATTAAGTAATAAGGTGGAAAATTATGTTATAAAAAACAATTCATCACAAACAAATCTTACAAGATTTTGCAAATTCTTGCTATGTAGTATTTTATTTAAGACTAAGATTTGATATTACTAGCTTAGTGCACAAAATAATGAAATAATATGAGACTAAAATGAAAGAAAATAAAGAAAATAACACACCATCCATGAAATGAACACAAGATGTACACTAGCAAACCCAATATGGGGAAAACTAGCCAAAATATGAGTATTATGCCTCACTCTTTTCTTCTCAATTATGAAATAAAAAAACAAACAAATGTGATCTCACTATGGATTTTCCATAGACATTGTGGCCTGCATGGATGCTACAAGGTCTTATACTTCCTCTATTCTACTCCAATATACCACTCCCTTGCTCTACTCAACTATGGAACGATAATCGATACAATACAAATGGTACCCTTTCCCTGAATCCTAGCGACCTAGTATCTAACATGTCTTGATAGTCATCTAGGGTTAAGGTTAGTGTTTTTCCATGCCTTATTCCTCATTAGGGTTAGGGTTTTGGAACCTGTAGATTCTTATTGAAAATCCACACATGAATAGATCTACATGTGTGAATAAAGGGAACTAACATGACATCCACTTCGTACCATGATGGCCAAAAAGATAGGTCATGAACTTGTGGGAGGCATAACTTCCTCATATAAACTTCAATTGAGGTGATGTTTCCATCGTTGGTAATATTCACATGTGTAGAACATATTTTAGTGGTTGGAAATTTGTTAGCAAAGTTTTGACCCTAAAAAATGTCATTTAAGGCCTAAAATGGGCTTTGGAATTTTTTGGACACTAAATTAACAAAATGGGATCATCCCCTAAAAAGGGCTCTATAAGCCAGTAGCTCCATTTTTTCCACTAATAAAGTACCAAAATAAATGAAAAATTATATAGTGACCCATTTCAAGTCACTAAGGGTAACGATTACTACCCATTGCCATAAATAGATTGTTTTGGGCACTTTTTGGAAACATCCAATGATGCATGTTAATCATTTCCAAAGGAAATATATAGTGTTTCTCTTTGACAATGTCTATATGGGCCTTATATTTAGAACTTGTAATGTTGGGTGTTGACCATCACATGGGAAGACAAAGGTAGTGATTAAATATCTTGTAGCACTGGGGAACACCCATCGCCAATGGAAGCCTAGGGCGACCACAAAATATTATATAGAGATAGGTGAGTATCGTTGTGATAGGATACTATGTGATATGGCTAGTAACCATTTCCACAGTGGTTTACCATCCTATTTAAAGATAATGGGTGGTGTGTGTCTCCAAACCCAATGCAAAAGGAAAAAGTTGGCAACTGTCGCCCCAACCTTAGATTTGAAAGATGAAATAGCAATTTCCTTAGATAGACAACTACCAAAGTATTTTATAGTTATTAAAGTAACGACTAATAACCATCACTAAAGATTGATTTCAAATTTCAAGCTTTCACGACGAGGCTTGTCGATTGTTACTAATGATTGTCACCAAATAAATTGTATTGAGATATTGAATCTTGAATAATTCACTTTCGTTACCCCCAATGTGCATATTTAGCTTTTAACTTAAAATTGTATTACTCAAATAACTCTAACTTGATAAAACACATACACATGTTTGTCACAATAAACTATGAGTAAGAACAATATTGATATAACAAACCTTATAATCAATATCAACCAAGTCGCCCAATTTTTTTCATAAAGATCTAAAATGTCTCAAAATAATGGAAAAGGAAATATGAATGAAAATAAAATCATATAATTCATTAGTAGCATACACGCCAGTGTTAATTCTTGTTAATAATTTTTTTTTCTAATATGTAAATATCATATCTCAAAAGGTGATGGATAGAGCTATACCCAAAAATCTTGGATATCATCAATATGGAAAGAAGAAACATGTCCTTGATATTGGATTTTTTTGAGATGATGAAAACCTATACAAAACCAAGTACTTTTAGTGAGATTCATGACTAAATAAGGGCTTAAAGCTCAAATGTCCTTAAGAGTTTAAGAGTAGATCTTTATAGAACAATAAATAATTGTTTAAACATCCTTAGGAAAGAACATTGTTCTACCAATATTGCAACCTTTAGAGCCATCACACATACGTGTCTTGTGAACTATATTAGTAAGTATACAATTGCAATGGAAAAATAAAAGAACATACATATGATAACTTTGTATCTCTACTACTATCAAATTGTCATTTTAGGAAGTTATTTGATCCTTCATTTGCAAGAACATAAGTGTAAGATCAATAAGAGGTTAACCTTATGACCTCCCATGATAATCACATACTAAATTAGTAAGTATACAATTGCAATGGAAAAATAAAAGAACATACATATGATAACTTTGTATCTCTACTACTATCAAATTGTCATTTTAGGAAGTTATTTGATCCTTAATTTGCAAGAACATAAGTGTAAGATCAATAAGAGGTTAACCTTATGACCTCACATGATAATCACATACTAACATATATTTTACTTATATTCGTATTAATATATACAATACTATAAAAACCTAACCATAAAGAAAATGTGGGTTAATTTTGTTTTCTCTTATATGAATATGTTCTCTAGTATGTTCTTTAAAGAGAGTTTTGTTTTATTTCAAATGTAGGACTTCTTAACGTTTTTAATACAAATATAGTGTTGTCTCATTCTAGTGAGTAAACAAAACATTTATCTATCTATAGTCAATCAATTGACACGTATATCTACAAAACATTTCATAAAATGAAAAAAAATGTAATTATTGCTTAAAAAATAAAAATAAATGAAAATTATGTTTTGTTTATCTTCACTTAACCATATGCCTTCACAATTTGGATGAACATAATCAATTTCGACATCATCACCAACTACATTTTCATCATCTATGTAATTTGTTTTTTCAAAGTTTGCTAAAATCTTCATAGTTGGGTTCATATGTGGTATTAGTTCACAATCCCTTTAGTGGGCATGCCAAAATTACATATCAATCAATTTCAAGTGGATCATGTACGTAGAATACTTGTTTGGCTTTCATTACTAGAATAAAGGGTTGGATTTACCAGTATTTTTTTATCAATGTGAAACTTAAATTATTAATTTTAATCATTTTCATAGTATGTACAATAAATCAGTCACATTCGAACAAGGTGTACTCCATATAAAAGTAATTAAATCAAAGTATTTATTTGATCACTTTAAAAAATGTTGATGTACAAAGTATAGGATTTGTGTTTTAGATTACTATTTTTAGTGACTTTCTCATGTTTTGTGTATTTGGTTTGGAATTTATAATCATTGATTAGATATTTCTTGTAATTTTTTACAAATACATTTGGTATGGAATCTATAACCATTGATTAGATATTTTTTTGTACGTTTTCACAATTTTTTTTCGAAAATGTGTAAGTTAATTAAATTTTTTAAATATATTGTATTTTTCTTCCACTTATATATTTTTAAAATAAATTAGAGTATCATATAAGTTTAAATTTAATTTAAAAAAATTATTTTCCCTACATCATATTTGTTCATATTCACCAATGTGAAAACTAAATTATTAATTTTAATCATTTTCTTAGTGTGTACAATAACCCGATCACATTCGAAGAAGATGTACTCCATATAAAAGTAGTCAAATCAAATTATTTATTTGACCACTTTAAAAAATGTTGACATATGAAGTATATGATTTGTGTCTTTAACACTAGACTGCATCAAAGATTACTATTTCGACCCTCTCTTGTCTTGTTTTGTGCATTTGGTTTGGAATCAATAATCATTGATTAAATATTTCTTGTACTTTCTCATAAATTTTCTTGGACAATTTGTAAGCCATTTAAGTTTTTCAAATACATTTTGTTTTCCTTCCACTTATAAATTTTTAAAATAATTAGAGCATCACATAAATTCAAATTTAATTAAAAAAAGATATTTTCCCTCCATCACACTACTCACATTTTATGATTTTTAAATGCTTAACATATTATAACTTCATTTTTAATTAATCAATAATTAATAAAAATTTGATGATAGAACTTTTACAAGAAAACTTTATATTTCTTAGTATGGATATTTGATTTTGTAACCACTTCCTTTTAAAATAATAAAAAAATTCAATAAGAAAAATAAATTTTGCTAAGTTCAAACATGTTGCTTCCTCTTTCCATATATCAACTTCATCTACATGTTAAATAAGGATAATAAGACCTACTTATAAATAACTTATGGGTTTGTACCCAATTGATGTCATCTAAATAACTTATGGGTTTGTACCCAATTGATGTCATCCTTGAGAGAAAGGATTTTATGTCCATAATGCTTTCACCTTAGAGGGTAAGGAAAGACATCGACAATGTCGTTTTTAACGAGCAATTATTTGCATCATTTTTAATGAGCAATTATTTGCACCGTGGTACAAAGGTATGGTGGTGGCCTCTATATTCCCAAAGTACTTCATTGATCACAATGAGTATGTGTTAAAGTTAGGTATAGAGAGGCATTATACATGCCTTAGTGTTATAACATCTTTTACCATCCTCGTGGCTTATATGTCTTTATTTGTCCATTATCCCCTTCATAATGATTCCTTGTAGCTTGGGCCCACTTTGAACCTTGTCCAAAAATCATCCTTATTTATCCACATGCACTTTTTTCTCACAAATAAGTATGTACATGCCCTTTTCTCTTCAACAAAGGCATGTGTACCTTAAAAAACGACTAAAAAAATATAAAATTTGTGAAAATTGTGTGCTCCTCAGTAGGGTTTATGGGAAAACTACTTTTGTAACTCCCTAAACCTCCTGGAAAACAGACTTAACCATCTTAAAATGGAATACAAAGAGGTTTGATGGAAGGACGAGATAGAACAAAAAGAGAGATCAATGTTGTGATAGAGTTATCCTCTTTCTCAAAGAAGTCAAAGTCAGTCATATCCCTGTGGTTTTTATGACCATCGTCTCCCAATAAAAACCTATTTCCTGAGTTTCCTCTCCTATTATTGTTGTGATACCTGAAACCTCTTGTTTTTCCTCACACTTGCATGGAGAAGAGCAGTCACGAGTGGCCCAAGTATGGAGTAATCCAAACAATAGTGATAGGCAATGTCGACAGTGAGGTCAAATATATGTTTTATGTATCATTGTTTACTTTAATGAAATGAAGATCTCTCTTCTTTCTCTCCCCCAAATTCAGTGTCAATTTCAATAATTTGATCTCCTTTTAGGAGTTGGATGTAGTTATGACTCACTTGATAGAGTTAGTTAAGGTGTGTATTTCATGTTTATTTATATTTTTGCTGACAAGTTTGAGGAAGATGTTTCCTTCTTTGTGTGCAAGTTTGTGAACTTGGATTGGAGCAAGGATGATTAGAGTGAGACCAACTTGCAAGACTCATATCCAACCGACCATTTGAATTGGGTAAGTTATTTGTAACTAACTGGTAGTTATATAGAAATAAGTGTAGGCTACTTTAGAGAAAGGATTGTATTTTTGCTTGAATTCTGCTTTGTTAATGGTCTAGCCTAGCCATATGATAGGTTTTATCTACAAAACAACTGGCGAATTCATTGGGGATAACTCATTGAGTTATTATCAATAAGGTTTTCTTTATTCCTTTTATGTTGAGTTTAGAGTTCTTTCTCGAGTTTTTATTTTGTTTTTCCTGCTATCAGTCTAGTAGATAAGTTTCTAATGGTTTTTTTGGAATATTATTCCCATAATTGAACACACATGCACCTTTATATTGGGAACAAAGTGTATACGCTCTTGTTTCCTTCAGAAAAATCAGGTGTACATACATGTTTCTCTCCCAAAGAGCAGGCGTACATCCTTAGTTTCAAAATATCTCTTTTTATGCCCTTTCTTCCCTACTCTGTTGCATTATCTTTTTTGTTTTGGTTCTTAGAGTCTACTTGCAGTAGGTTGCCAGTAGAAAAGTGTTTGCATGCTTGTATTTAGCATTAATTCTCAAAATAAAAGAACAACAACATTTTGGTTCTTTTTCTCTTCTTTGTTGTTTGCACATTCGAGAGTAGTATTTATTTAGTTGCATTTTCCTTTTGCTTTGCTTGTTAAATAGGGTGGGTTTCATTGTCATAAGTCTCAAAAAGGAAAAAAATCATTTAGTATTTACATCCTACATTATGATTTCATTTCAAAAGGTTATTCATGCTTTACATTGAAAACTGAATAGAATGAATGATAAGTGTTTATTTTATTTGCTAGTGTTTTTAAAAGTTTCTTTATGAAAGAGTCTGAGAAACACCATTAGTTGCACCATCATATCCTTGAATAATCAACTACTTTTTAAAACGAACACTTAATTTAAAATTAACTTGACTTTTATTTATATAAAACTAATAATAGTCTAGCAAGTAGGGGCTTGAATTAGGATTGGAGAGTAAACTCTCCAGGGCCACAAACTCAAACTAGAACTTATTAGTGAGTAAAATCTAGTAGTAGCAAGAAGGGTTCACTGGGAAAGCACCTCTTACACAAGATTTAAGCACAACTTTGCATTGTGATAGGTGGAGTTGATATCCCCTCTTTCACTTGTTCTAGTGTTTGTTGAATTACTATGTGTATGGGGGTTTCTATAAGTGTTAGGTCATCTTGGTGACATCACTTCTCGTAAGAATTAGGATTAGTTTTCCTACCCATATGTGTGATCTCAACCCATCACTATTCCACTCGATTTCCTATTTTGAATTGGTAACTTTAGCATCCTGTCTTAGGATATCTCATGGGTGATTGTGAGTGGGAAGTTTTCATGGTACCTAAGGTAGACACATAATCACCGTTTCAACTCCCATGGAGAGTTCCCATCTCCATGAGGGTACTTTCACCTTGGGTTATTGTTGTAGGAGGTTATCGTAACCATCTTGTGTTCCTTCATTAACTGGTCTTGGGACTTAAACAACCCATATCAATTTTTGGAAGGCCCTCTTTATCATCTCTTAACTTTATTGGACTCGTGACCTAACCACCCTGGGATAAACTTTGGAAGGGTAGTTTGTTTGTTGAATCTTCATAATAAATTTTAGTTGTGCGCTCTGTGTTTGTTTATTAGTCGGCCCTAGGTTGACAATGTCTTGCTAATTTTGATTCTTTGATTCAAACTGGTTGACTGATCGCTCCACCAGTCTAGAAGGACTCCAAGCCTTTCACCTGAAAGTATGGAGTTGCTTCCTCAAAGGAGAAGGCTTGACCATATTGACTCTCCTTCACGAGAGCTAGTTGAAGAGACCAATATTGCATTGGATAGTCCTACAAGGGAATAACCTGTGCATAAGAATTTTAAGGCTAAATTTTTCGAGGATACCAACCAAGGGACCCCTTTCCCATGGGGATCCTTGTGCTTTTCCTTTTTCTGGAAATGTTGGTGCCCCCTTGATGGCCACTATGAATATTCCTATATTGACTATTGGGATACCGGTTTATCTATGGTCCACTCCAAATGTTCCAAATTCTCATGAGGATTATCGGATAAGAACATTATATCAAGGGAATCAAAGTGATGGTGATTCTTTAATGTCTTCATCAATGAAATTTATTCCTCCTCCTTCTTCCTCATCTGGTGAAATACTAGTTACTAGTAACCAAAAGTCTAAAAGGAATAAAAAGAGGAAGAATAAGTCAATACAAAGGTAAAATTCAATAGTCACTGCAAGTCATGTTGGAGACAATAAACCAACCTCTATGAGTCATGTCGTGGGAAAGAAAATAATCACCATGAGTCAAATTGGAGATAATTCACTAGCCACTACAAGTCATGCTGGAAAAACGAAACCAACCACTACAAGTCATGTTGGGGTAAAGTAACCAACCAATGCAAGTCATGATGAGGGCATTGATATTGCTAAGAAATCTAGATGAATAGGATGCAAGCCTAAGTTCTCTTGTAAACTTTGCAAGGGAGATCACCTTACTCATATGTTCCCTATTATTCCATAGGTACAAAATATGTGGACCTTGTCTCAAGGTCCTTATTCTCCTGAATAACCTTCGGTTTCCTAGAAACATATGCAACCAGTGGTTGATGAAGTGGTTGAGATGATGCAAACTTCGACTAATCCCACTCTTCTCTTAGAGAGTGACGAGTCTATAAAATTGGTCGAGCCGATGCAATTTTTGGATGATCCCACTCTTCTTTTGGAGAGTGATGTGTCTATTGGCCATGTTTTCTTCACTACTAGTTTAAAACCTTCTAAACAAGGGAGCATTCCACTCACTTCGACCATGACCCCTCCAAGTTCTAGGATGGTTTCCTTTGATTGGAATAATCTTGTTGAGCCTCTCCTTGCTTTTTTTTCACCCTTCTAAATAAGGGTTGAAGTTAATTCAACAAAAAATTATCAATGTATAGTAGATAAAGGATCCTCCACGAGCATTTTATCCTCCTCAACTTGGAAAGCTTTGAGTTCTCCCAAGATTATGTCAACCACTAGTTAGTTGCTATCTTTTGACAGAAGACCTAATGAATCTTTGGGGATTCTTCCTTAGTTTCCTACAATGGTAGGTGGAAAGACTATCCTAGTTGATATTATAGTGATGAATGTCCCATTGGAATTTAATATTCTTTTTGGGCATGATTGTGTATATACTATGAATTCTATGGTGTCTACTTTATTTCAGGTGATGTATTTTCCTCACAATGGAAGAATTGTCAATATTGATCATCTTTCGTTTGATAATGACCATCCTTATTTGACTTTAGACCATGCTAACCCTTTAAATTTTCCTATTATTTGAGTGGACTCTACCTCGCCACACGTGAATTATGTGGCATCATATCTTCGGTGTTCAATTGCTTCTGAGAAGGAGCCTTTACACTTAGTTTTCCTTATTAGGTTATGCTCCTAGCAATTGATCAAAATATTTATCCAATAGGGGGCATGGGAGCCCTTCCTTCCCCCTATTGGCCTAAGAGATTGTGATTTTCCTCGAGTCCAATCTCACTGTTTGTAGGTCCTCAAGCCATGATATTTGTGATTCTTCATTGATAAATTATGTTATCTTTAATCAAAATATCCATTGTGATATGGAGTATAATGATTTAAATTCACCCATTTGATCCATCAATCCTCCTAGTTCACATGATTTCTTGGATGTTGAATTTCCTTCGAATGAGGTTATCCATAAAGCCTTGACTATTACTAATAGACCATGGGAAGATATGCATCATCGATCATTATTTAGTCCCAAACTAGAGACTTTAGAGGTTGATAATGAAAGGAATCGTTGGCCTAAGCCTCTTAAGGGTCTCTACCAGAAGAAGTATTATGTGTATGACATAAGGCTAAGCGATGCTTTGTACCATATTGCAATTTTAAGGTTTTTTGTTTTCGAAGTTTTGTAATCTAGAGAAAGATTTGTTATTAGAGATTTATTTAGAGGTTTATATATTGGATTTATTAACTTCTGGACTAGTGTTGTTGATCATGTATATAGGACCTTGGAGACATTTTCTTTGGTGTTTTCTACATCGATCCGCTCTAACAGGTTATAAATTCAAAACTTTCATATAGGTTAGGTTTTCCATCTTGCGTTGTGCATTATCAGTATCTTGTTCCATTTTGCCTTAGGATTGACCCCACTGAGTTGTGACATGAAGCCTTCTTGCCATTTTAAAGTATCACAATTTGCATTGTAGAGCCTACCGATCATGGGTTCCCTAGTTAGAGCCTTGTTTTCTATTTTGAGACCCATGTTGAAGTTTAATAGGCTTGGGAGCCCCTTTTAGCCCCGTCATGACTTTAGATTGAAGCTTCATGACTCAATCTATTTCTGATCATTTCCCATGGGGCTCCCATTTTTCATGTTTTGAGTTGTATTGCTACATTGCATATTGTTTCTTTCACTTTTGAGCCTAATCGCTGCTACAATTTTCTATTTGTTACTCACTTCTTACATATTCTCTACAGCCACTTGTCTTTGCATGTGTTGCCTCTATAGCTCGAAATCCTTATCCTTAGAGGAAACACACTAATGAGTGTCCATATCATGCACATCCTTCCTACATATTGTGTTCATTAATTTTGTTGGTTGTCATTGATGTCAACCCTTGAAGCAAGTCTGATAGAAAATTCTGGTAGCCCCAACAGTATGGTTAAGGGACTCAAGTTTGTTTGAGGTATAAAGACATGAATATCAATGTATTTGAAGGTAAGAATATTCTAGATGGATAGTACATGTCGTTTCATTTCCAGTGATATGTGGAACGCCACATAACTCCTCACGGTTATGGAGTTATGGCCTTGTGAAGTTGGAGAACCCTCGTGAGTTATCTAGAAGACCCTAGAAGGTCAAATAAGTCAATTTATTCTAGAAGCTCCTAGAAGAAGTTTACTAGTCAAAGTGGTTGTAACTAGGATTTAATCATGAGTTAAGTTGTCGCAAAAAGAAAATAATTAAAAATAAAATAATTGCAACTAGAAGTGGTGAGTTTACTATTTGTGGATGAAGTGGTTGTAAGTGGACAAAGTGGTTAGAAGTGGGTTAGTCCTAAAAGAAGGAAGTTGGGTAAAGTTAGTTAGAAGGTAACCCCTTGAGGAAGCTACTTGGAGAGTATAAATAAGAGATCAAGGGTCTCCTATTAGCACATATTGAGCACATTGAATATCTATTGTTTTTTGAAAGGTTTATTGCATGTACTCATTGATACATTTGAAGTTATGCAAGTCTGAGGCATCAAAGAAGCATTGATGAAGAAAGTTTCAAAGTTGCAAAATCTCTGAAAAACCCTAGTTTTTTATTTGTACATGAGATGCAGTGGAAGAGGTCACGTACATATGCGGGATGTAGTAGAGGAGGTCGCATAAATATGCGAGATGAAGAAGAAGAGGTCGTGTACGTATGTAGGATGTAGTAGAGGAGGTCGCATACATATGTGAGATGAAGAAGAAGAGGTCGCGTACAATTGGGAAAAGCCATGAAAGATTCAGTAGATGAGGATGGAAGATCTCAAGAGTCTGAAAGCAAGTTCCCAGGAAGGTGTGATCAAGTACATCATATCTATCTATAGGTTCAAAAGGTATGTCATATTCTTATGTGTAGTATAATATTGTTGTCTACATGAGATATGGTTATGAGAGATTGAAGATTTTCCCTAGAGAGGTTGATGGTTGTATGACACTTGCTATATGAGTCATATCTACAGAAATACAGTGTTGGTATGTCTGGTATTTATGATTGGTACATCTTGTTAGTTTGAGTGTTGAGGCATATCTTGTATTTCTTGGTACATGGTTGAGGGTTCTTTTGGTACATGGTTGAGGGATTCTGGTGATGGTGTGTTGTTGAAGTTGTTGGTATAATTTGAGGCTGCATAAAAGTAAGGGTTTGATGTTTAGTCCATGTGAGGTTTGATTACACATGATTATGATTGTATGCAAATGTATGACACATGACTAGAGAAACATAGATGCACATGGTTTGAGTGATATTCTTGTGATATTGGGTATGGGATCTATGTTATTAGATATGATCTATTGAGGAGAATATTGGTACAAGTTGTAGGTATACTTGGTATAAGTTGGTACAGGTTATTGGTACATGTTGACTACATTTTTTTGGTACAGGTTAACTATAGGTTATTGGTACAAGTTGGTTACAGGTTGTTGGCACAGATTGGTACAAGTTACAGCGGTATATTTCATAGTGACAAAGTGGAAGTGGTTTCATCAGTGATTTGACACTTATATTTTAGGGCAGTGGGATAAGGAAAAGATAGGTGGTTGTAGCCGAAGAACATAAGAGGTTGTAGCCTCCTTTTGGTTGTAGCCAGAGAATTTAGCAGTTGGAGCTTCTCTCGGGTTGTAGCCTAAAAATAGAGGGGGTTGGAGCCTCCTTCCAGTTGCAGCTGGAGAACAAAGGAAGTTAGTGCTTTCAATGAATGTAATTCTTAAAGACATGTAATAAAAATATTTATATGTGGTTTTCTCCCGCATTGGGTTTCCACGTAAAAATATTGGTGTACTGTGTATGTGTATGATTTCTCATTGTTCATGGTTTATTTATTCTTCACTTGTTGAATAATAATGGTAAATTGATCATAAAGATAAACAACACTTATATACTATGGTTAAAAATTATTAAAAAGCTATATTACTGATTCACCCCACCTCTCAGTAATCCAACATCTTGCATAGTTATGTTCCATGCACTCAAAACTAGTTTGTTTGTCTCAAGAAACTCGTTTCCTCAAGTGTATTTTAGCATTCTTTTATGCCTTTTCAAGATTTTATAACATGAAAAAGACACAAAAAATAAAATATAAAAAAAGAGAGGGGGGGGAAGAACACAAATCTTTGTTTTGTTGGAAACAATCCTCAATCATGTCACACTTGAACAAAGCACTAGTTTTGAGTCTCTTTCTCGACAAGTTGGGTTTTAGTGTGGCCTTAGGAAACCAAATATTTATTTTTGAGTTTATTAATCCTTCAGTTGGTTACTCTTTTATTCACTATGGAGAGTCTATTGATGCCTCTTGTGTCACATGCTATATCATTGTTCCACTTTGTGTCAAATGTTTCCCAAGTTACCATTGTGTTCTGCTTATGTTCAAGGGTAATTTTGACCCTATGTCGATCATTCCTCATATCTCTTAATTGTTCATGTCGGCCTTTCCAGTTGTCAAGTTGTTATTAGTTTCATTAGTATCTTTATTTCCTACTCTTTCTAGTGTGGAAGGTCCCCATTGACTTCTCGTTGGTGGGTCATCTCTTATTGACTATGACACATTTCTCTGAGATATTGACCTAGAGTTGATAACACCTTGGGTCGATTTTCATCTTTGATATGTCACCTTGCGCTTAGCAGATGACATTTCATAAATGGTCGCTTACTGAGTGGTTTCCCTTATGTTCAACGTCAATACCTCTATTCACTTATTGGGATTGGTTTTGTATCTTGATTTCCATTTTCATTATTAGTGGAAGTCCTCATATATTTCAACGAATTTGATTATCGGTCATTTCTTAGAGGGTTTCTTCTGTGTGCTATTCCATATGGTGCATGTGAGAGATGTACTCGGTGGTGTGTTATTCTAGCTTTCGTATGATACCTTCAAATCATTGTCCTTATGTCTGCTTATGTTGGATGATGGGGGATGCCTTAATTCCTTCCTTCCAATGAATCTATTCTCGTCGACTTCGACTTATTTTCTTTGGGATCGAGATCTAGAGACTCTATAGTACCTTGGGGCTTGAAGTTATTAGTGGTAGGATCCCTCATTGTCAATAATGGGAATACCTCAATGTCTCTTGATCGATAGATTCTACAAATGTTTGATGAAAACATGTTTATTCACACTTTCTAGAATGTACTAGGTACCTTGACGCCCATTATCATTACTAATGGGTTTTCTCATGTTTGTTAATGATATACATCAATGATAAGTAATCAAACGGTTTCTACCATGTTCGATATCAACTCATTTATTCACATGGGTTAGATTTGTACCATTGAAAGGTTTGGATTGAATACTTTAGGCTATAGTAGCATCACCCTTTTAAGTTGTTGTCTAAGTTGCACACGAACAATACCATTCACCCATATGACATTGGTACTTTTGGAGGATCAGTTTGTCCATTCCATTGTTCAAGTTAACCTCTTGATGTACACTGAGTCATAGATCCACTATGTATTGTCTGTGGCTATGAACTATTTTGATGTTAATCCATCGTGTATCTTTTCATCTCCATGATCTTTGTTTTTTATATATACTTCATTGATCCACAAAGTACTTGATTTGGAGGCCATGCTTTTCCACATGTGAGCATGGGTATGCCTTCCTTGGGAAGAGAGTCATCTCATGCCTTGATTTTTGTTGTAGGTTCTTTCCTGATCTAATGTCTGGTGAACTTCATCTCTCTCCACTCAGTAGCTTCCTTCATGGTATTATAATGAATTTCAGCCATCAACTCCCCTTCCGACCTCATCCATTAGGAGGAATTTGTTATAGCATCTTTTGCCACCTTCATGACTTAGATGCCTTTATTTTTTTGTTATCCCCTTCATATTGATCCCTTGTGGCTTGGGCCCACTCTGAATCTTGTCCAAAAGCCTCCTTATCCATCCACACACACTTTATGCTCACAAAAGAAGCATGTACATATCCTTTCTCTTGAGCAAAGGCGCGCATATCTTTCAAAATGGCTAAAAAATATAAAAAATCACGAAAATTGCATGCTCCTAAGTGGGGTTTACCAAACAACTACTTTTGTAACTCCTTAAAACTCGTGGAAAACGGTCTCAACCATCTTGAAATGGTATAAAAAGAGGCCTGATGGAAGGGAAAGCTAGCACACATAAAGAAATCAACGTTGTGACAAGGTTATCCTAATGCCCATATAAGTCAAAGTCATTCATATCCATGTGATTTTTACTTGGAAATAATGGAGTAAGCGTTAGTTCTAAGAGTCAGTTCATAGTTCACTATCTATAGAGTCTACTTGTCTGTGGTTTGCATGTAATCGACTAAGTAGAGTCTTTTCCTATTTCAGAATGTAATCAGTCTTCATTGAATAATATAATTGCCTTCAGAATGTAATCAGTCTTCGAAGCCTTGTATGGTTCCAAACCCGCAGTTCATAATTTGAAATTATTTGGGTGTAAGGCTTTTGCTCATATTCCAAAGGAGAATAGGAAGAAATTAGATGTTAAATCCATTAAATGTATTTTCATTGGGTACTGTTCTAAATTTAAAGCATACGAATTGCTTGATCCTGCTACTCACAAAGTATTTGCAAGAAGAGATGTACTTTTCCATGAGTAGGAAGCAGGAAATCATGATGACAACAGTCATGAGGAATGGCATAGAATTCTTGATGAAGGAGTTAAATAAGAGCAACAACAACAACAACAACCACCACAGCAGCAACCCTAACCACAGCGACATCAGCAGCAGTAGCAAGAAGGACTCAGTGATATGAACAATTCAAGCAGTCACAATTCACCTAGAGGTGAAGACAGATCTTCACAAAGTGGGGAGGAAGATAATCAGTTGAGAAGATCTTCACGACAGATTCGACTTCCTAAGAGGTATACATATTATGCCCTAATGAGTAGCATTTCAAATGTCACATAACCCATGAGTTTTGATGAAGCAAATGAACATGATGAATAGCGAAATGCAATGGAGGAAGAATATGAATCTATAATGAAAAAAAATACTTGGGAATTGACTGAATTGCCTAAACATAAAAAGACAATTGGATGAAAATGGATATACAAACCCAAGTTTAAATTAGATGGTAGTATAGATAAATATAAGGCTAGACTGGTGGCAAAGGGGTATTCACAAATATAAGGTATTGATTATGCTGAAACATTTGCACCAATAGCTAAATTGAATACTATCAGAATGTTAATTTCTTTAGCTACAAAGTACCATTGGAATCTACACCAATTAGATGTTAAATCTGCATTTTTGAATGGTGAGTTAAAGGAAGAGGTTTACCTTACTCAACCTGAAGGGTTTGTGGCAAAGGGGCAAGAACACTTAGTGTGTAAGTTAAAGAAAACATTGTATGGACTAAAACAGGTACCTAGGTCATGGTATGAGAAGATAGACTCTTTCTTTCTTCAATAGGGTTTTATGAGGAGCAAGACTGATCCAAATCTGTATACCAAATTTGATGAACAGGGGTATATAGTATTGATTTCTTTATATGTTGATGATTTGATAATTACAGGAAATGCAGAGAAATTAATTGATGAAATCAAGGTGCAGTTGTCAAAAGTTTTTGAAATGAAAGATCTTGGTGAGTTACATTACTGCCTAGGTCTTGAAGTTTGGAGAAATGCAGGCCAAACTTTTGTTTGTCAGAGTAAGTATATCAGAGAAGTACTTAAAATATTTAAAATGGATCAGTGTAAGTCTTCTATTGTTCCCATGTAGCAGAATGTGAAACTTTTTTGTGATGATGGTTCGAATGAGGTGAATGGCATTATGTATAGACAAATGGTGGGTAGTTTGAATTATCTCACCACAACTAGACCTGATATTGCATACTCTGTGACTGTGTTAAGTTAGTTTATGGAGAAACCTCATGAAATTCATTGGAATGCAGCAAATGCAGTACTCAGGTATCTAAAAGGAACACTTGATTATGGTATTAAATATACTGATGCATCTGATGTTAAGTTTATAGGTTACTCAGATTCTGATTGGGATGGAAATCCAGATGATCGAAGATCAACCACTGAATATGTGCTTGGCATTGGATCTGGGGTTGTTTCATGGAGCAGTAAAAAGCAGCCTATTGTATCTTTGTCTTCTACTGAAGCAGAATATAAAGCCTTGTGTGCAACAACTTGTGAAGTTGTTTGGTTAATAAGACTTCTTCAAGATGTTGGATAAGAACGAAATGAACCTACGATGATCAAATGTGATAATCAAAGTTCAATCAATATTGCGAAGAATCCGATTTTTCATGCAAGGACAAAGCATGTTGAAGCACAGTTTCATTTTGTTAGAGAAAAGTTGTAGTCAAATGAAATAGCTCCTATGTATTGTAATACTAGTAAAAATGTTGTTGATATTTTCACTAAGCCTCTTGGAAAGATTAAGTTTGAGTTGTTTAGGGAGATGTTAGGTGTATAAGTCAATCCATTCTCCATTAAGGGGGAGACTTGGAAATAATGGAGTAAGTGCCAGTTCTAAGAGTCAGTTCATAGTTCATTGTCTGTAGAGTCTAATTGTATGTGGTTTATATGTAATCGACTAAGTAAAGTCTTTTCCTATTTAAGAATGTAATCAGTCTTCATTGAATAATATAGAAGTGAGCGTAGCATCACTGATCATCATCTCCCAATAAACCCTGGTTTCTTGAATTTCCTCTCATTTTCTTGTTGTGAGACCTAAAACCTCCTAGTTTTCCTAACACTCGTGTGGAGAAGAGCATTGTAATTTGAAGCAGTTTCAAGTGCCTTGGGGATGGAGGAATCCAAACAATGGTGACACCATTCCGCACTGCAGTTACTTGAAGATCCCATTCCCCAAGGGCCACGATGTTTCTTGACACTGGTGGAGAACTGAAGGCGAACGTCAAATACATGGCCTGATCAAATCCAATGCATATTTTTTCTTCCATAAAACATCCCTCCCTTGTAGAAATGAACGTCTGGGTCAGAGAAGAATGGTTGATACTAATTAAAAATCAGAATGCAAAAGCAAGGAACCAAATGCTTTACACGGTTTAACAATTAAATTAAAAAAGAGAGAATGAGGTATAACTACAAATGGATTTTGTTTATTCATGCTTGGATACTGGGAACAATGAAGAATGTTCCCTTATATCTCAACAGGTTAGGTTGGGATGGAAAATGGCCTCCATCAAATAATGCAAAGTGGCTTAAAAATTATTGGAGATGGGATGTTGTTGTTGAAGTGCTTATCCTTGAGAGATAAGAAAGTCGTCTAGATTTTTGACATTTCTTAATGTCCAGTAACGCAGAGAAATTATTGTTTTTTTTTCATTATTGAAATTTGTGTACACGTCTCTTGTCAACACAAATCGAGAGCGAAAGCCACACATTTCAACTCAGAAGCCCTGATTCCTTTGACAACATCTCAGATCAGACTGATTAAAATATCATCTTATTCGGCAACATAAATTCCATGGTTGGTACGATTTGACATTAAATGCGAACGTAATAGTCTGGAAATCGAAAGTATCAGATAAACAATAGTATCATAACCATTTTGATGGGATATATTTTGATTTTTCCTTTTTAATGTTCTGGACCATGATTTTGAAAATATTTTATTTTAAATGGAGACTTCTCTTTCTACTTTGACAGAGCTAGTGGATCCTACTACATTTTTCAATGATGGGCAAGTAAGCCTCTTTGTCATGGTTTATTTAGGGGAAGATGTGATATGTGAATGTAAACTTAAAAAATATTTTAATATAATATTTATAAATAAATAAAAAAATCTTTCATGATGATGATGATGATTAATCTTCATCAAGACCGAATTGGTCTATGAAAAGTATTAGGAGAAGCTTTCCAAGATCATCATACTTTTGTTGAGTTAAGAGGTTAGGAAGATTGGTAGTGTGACAAATATTTTGAAAATGAGATCTAATATGATTATAGGTTGGACAATCTAAAAGAAAGTGCTTTTCATCTTCAACCTTCTTAGTGTCACAAAGGTGAGACACTCTTTCATCCCATGGCTTTTTAGGAATTGACCAATGCCCAGTTTCACTATGGAGCTCGTGAGAATTTGTTCTTATCTTAGTAATGCTTATTTTTTTCTTTACACTTGGCAAAACAGATAGATAATTTTAATCTTCTAGATTAGGGTTGATTGCATCTTTATAATACCTTAATTTTCTTTTTTCCTCTAACTCTTTATCACACCACATTCTCCTTAAATTTTGATTTGACTTTTTTTAATAGTATCTTTATTCTGCAAAATGGTGTCTTCCATGATTCCCCAATAATTAGCCAAGACAGGGCATCTTTATGCCATCCTCGCTTGAGTAGATGGTGGTTATGACTCGATTTTGAAGCAATTTTAGGAAGCCTCTTGTCTTCCATGTTGTTTAAATTGTTCTTATACATTAGGTATCTAGTCATAGCCAAGCTCTCAATGGGGCAGAGACTTGTTTCTAAGAGGAGGATGAGATAGGGCATATTTCCTTTAATTTTGAGATTATAGGTTATAAAATTATTTTGTATTTGCTTTCTTCTTATCCCAACTCCAAAGATCAGTGGATTTACAATTGTTTTCAAGCCCATAATAAGCTTTTCATCCTAACCCATACTAAGCTTTCCATCCCCAAATAATCTTTTTCTCAATGCTATAATTCCAATTGAACTTGTAAATATGCAGCAGAAAAAAAAATATAGAACCTACATAAATTTTTATTAATTATTATTTTATTATTATTATTATTATTTTAATGCTTTACTTTACACGAACATCTCTCCATACTTGCTTGTAGAATGTCTCCCTCAACAAAAACATATCATTCTTTCCTTTAATTAATAAAATCAATACAAATTGGTATATCAACACACCTCTCACATAAATAAGTGTAATAAATAGTTAATACAATATAACTATATTAATATATTATTATTATTATTATTATTTATTAATTTAACATAAACATTATATATATGAAATAATATATATTATTATTATTTATTAATTTAACATAAACATTATATATATATGAGATAAAAATGAAACATAAATAAGTGTAATAAATAATTAATACAATATAACTATATTAATATATTTTTATTATTATTATTATTATTTATTAATTTAACATAAACATTATATATATATGAGATAATATATATTATTATTATTATTATTATTTATTAATTTAACATAAACATTATATATATGAGATAAAAATGAAATGTACATTATTTATATAATTTTGTCCTAACTACAACCACTTACAAGAGAATTTGATGTGGTATCTCAACGAGGATTGATAAATCATTTGTTATGTTTTTTCATTGTTATTGCACCCATAAACTTTATAAGCCTTATCAAGTATTATGGTAAATTAATTAAATTTAGTGTTACTACCTTTTATTAAGTGCTATTTTTTTTTATGGTTTTTATTAGTTATAATAACAAATTATTGATTAATAAAACTTACCCTTCACACGAATATTGTGTAGTACAATGTAATTATATTAATTTTTTTTATTGTTGTTTTTATTATATATATATATATATATATAATTTTATTCTTATAAAAAAGGTGTTTGCAATAACTTACAAAAGACTTTGATGTGCTATTTCAACTCGGGTTGAAATATCAATTGTTAGGTTTTCATGGTCATTGCACCCATAAACTTTGTAAGCCTCACAATCCATTATTATGGTAAGTTAATTTAATCTAGTATCACTAACTTTTATTAAATGTTATTTTTATGGTTTTTATTAATTATGATAAAAATTTATTGATTAATAAAATTTTAATATTGTATTTATGATATTATTATTGTGAGTATATGTTTTTTTCACATATTGATTTTTACTTAATTTTTATTTTTTTTTGTCACTTTATGCACTTGTAATAACATTTGTAACATGGATGATGGATATACATACATATTTTGACAATAATAATCTAATTTAAGGTCATAGTCTAATCATTGTGAAATTGATGTTTAAGATCTTATTGTTTGTGAGACAAGGAACCTCCTCCACACAATAATTTGATTATTTAATTTATATAGGTATGAATACCCTACTCTTCTTTAGATTCGAACTTATGATCTCCAAAGTTTAATATCTTGATCTAATTAAGACATAATCACTTACATAAATATTTTTCCAAAAAAAAATTAAAGTAAACATAGAAACCCATTATCACATAAGACCTTTTTGTATCTACATTATTAATGAAACCCATGATTCTCATCACACAATGAGATGGAAATACCATGTTGACATAATGAGATTAGGATCCATGCTTTAGTTCAATAAAAGTTTAATGGAGTTCAAAAGGATAAGATTATGAAACTTTTAAAATCGAGGTCTCACTTAAAAGTCTTATATTAATTGCCTAAAAATATAATGCATAATAAAAATGAAAAACACATTGTATGATGCAATCCATCCATAAAGAATAGTAAGAGACATGGTGCTATAATAATAGATAAATAAAGCATATGCTCAATGAAAGGGAACTTTGAATCCACAAACCAACTTAGGTGTAGAATTAACCATGTTCATTCAATAAAGTAGAACACTACATTATTATTCCAAAATAATACTATAAATGGAGTCTCGTGACCACAATAATCATACGTCACAATGATAAAATCATTTTAAATGACTAACCTAGGAATATATATAAATATAAAGGCAATGGTTGAAACTTCTGGAAAGTTCTAAAAGTCGTATTTAAATGACTAACCTAGGAATATATATAAATATAAAGGAAGTGGTTGAAACTTCTGGAAAGTTCTATAAGTCAAGTTGTTTTCCATTCAATGATAACAATTTTGAGAGAAAGCACAAGTAGTTTATGCATTTAACATATCCTTGGTGTTAGGGAGCTAATCTTCTTAACTCCTCACCTAGGTAAAATAATATGTTTTCTATGTAATAAAGGCTCACATTAATAAATAATTTCTATGTAATAATGTGTGTCTAATGTAAGAAGACTTCATAGAAGTTTCTTCTTTGAGAAAGATCTTCCTCTAGAATGTTCTCTATAAGATAGAAATATTATGAATAGGAGTAGAAAGCATGTGAAATTTTTGTCTTTGGAATTGATTTGTAATTGAGATCTGCTCCGTTGGAGGTTGTCCCCTCGAAGAGGAAAGTGAACTTGTCTTTCTATAAATAAAGGTATCATTTTTGGTGTTCTTATTCTCTATATTTTTTTCTTCTTCTAATATGTGTCATAACAAACTCTATTTCTTCTTTGCATAATACATCTCGTACCTTACAAGTGGTATCATAGCACTTTCCTCTGTAGAAATTTTAGACAATTTTTTCCAGGCTAGAGACATGTACGACCAACATTTTTAAAGCATAGAGATCGGTCATTCAACGGGTAAAAATGCAGTCAGGGAGGACTACACACATGAAATACAGATGGTTTCACCAGTTACTCAAACAAATTGTTTCATCTAAATGGAAATATCTATAACCCCTATTGGTACCCGTTTGATCAGTACCACATTAGATTTCACCTATACACGACCATTCACTCCCACGTACCCTCAGGTATATAGGGAGTCGCATAGGTCTCTTGAAACCATCTTTAGATTAACCTATTAATTGCTTGACTACTAAAGTGGCACCAACAACAACACTTGAAAAGACTACTATAGTGTACCTAGGTAATCGAATAGTACTGTTAAGGGTACGGTCGAGCCTCCTTAGTTAGTTCCTTGAGATATTGGGCCAGATACTACTGTTGGACCCCACTGGTGGATTATAGAGCTACAACACAAGGAAAATCCTTGCCCAGAGGAACCCGCAAAACCCCCACCCTTGTTGTTGGCACAAAATAGAAAAAGAAGGGACCGTTTACAGTGCAAGCCTGCCTCTTGCATCCATGTTGAGAAATTCCCACACAATTTTCCCTGTTAACAATTTGGGAATTCGATCACTACAATACTCTTTAGGTCAAAGTATAACTTTTTAGGAGTAAAAAAAAATACAATGGTCCCGTCGACACTATTATTTAGGACCTATCCCACCAGATTCCCCTATTTTCACTGATCGTAGTCGTGCCCATCACTTTTAATCCTTTTTTTTTTTCCTATGGAGCCACCCACCCTCCCCAAGACCCTTATTTGGGACCTATTCCATTAGAGTCCTCTCTTCACACTGATCATAGTGGTACCCCTCACCTGTAACCCTTTTCTGTGTGGAACCACATGCCTACTTGCTTGTTTAATCTCGAAATGGCCCTCACCCCCAACCAAGAAATCCTTTCCTTGCAAACCAACAACAACTAGAACAAGACTAACATCCAGAAAATGAATTTTGAAATTGCTTCAATAAATTCCAAACTTGAGTCCATCACTATGCAATTTGACTCCCTCACTAGCCGATTTGACTCCCTCACACATTCCATCAACAAATGGATGATCCAATCCTAGGGACCTACATCCTCTGACCAAACCTCACACCTAGAAGGAGTTGACTCCTCCCATACCATGGCCTTTCATTCCAACCCCCTTCATCATGACCTTTGTCTTCCCAAATTTTATGTGAATAAATTTGATGGCTCAGACCCCACAAGTTGGGTTACTCAAATGGAATATCATTTCTCCTTGCATGGTGTTACTGATGATTTGACCAAACTACGTATCGATGTCTTCTATTTGGATCCTAAATGTTGGAAATGGTGGAAATGGCATAAAAATTCGTGCCAAGGGTTATTTCTTGGACCCAATTTGTTTCGGACCTCTATAAATGCTTTGACATGGACAACAATAATTTGGTCTGTGACCAAGTTGAGATAGTTTGGTATAGTGGAAGGATATATCTCTTCTTTTGAGAACTTAGCTTTCATAGAAAATGACATTTCCGATAACTTATTTCATGAATGCTTCATTAGTGGCCTTAAAGATGACATTCAAGCCCATGTCCTAATGGCTCTCCCCTAGAATTAGATTGAAGCCACTCACCAAGCCAAGGAAAAACAATAGGTAGTCTCTTCCCAAAACAAAAAACCATCATTTCTTCCTCGCCCTCGACCCACCAATATTTCCCCTCCTTCCTCTCGACCTCTTAATGTCCACAAATTAAGTAGAGTGAAAATTGCTAAACACCAACTTAAGGGTATTTTCTATAACTACGATGACAAATATTTTATGGGGCATAAGTGTGAGGAGAAAAGGATTTTTATGGCTATTTTTGAGGACATTGTTGAGGATGATTCCAATGATTCCCATTCTGAATATCTACCCCAAGCACATGATCATACCTAGCCCTCTGATCCCCTCGAAGTTGAACCACTTATCTCCTTGAATTCCCTCACTGGTATTGTTGCTCCTCAAACACTTAAATTAATTGGATATCAAGCATAGAAAATTCATCATCCTAATCGACAATGGAAACACCCATAATTTTATTCATCCCCACATTTCCCAAGAGACTATGTGCTACACCTGTGCAATCAAAAATTTTCAAATCAAGATTGCTAATGGTGGTTCCATGAAATGTGGGGGGAATTGTGAAAGTTTGCACTTGCAAATTGGTCATTACCACTTGAAATATCGTATGTTTTCTATCGGCATGGTTGGTTACAAAATTTTCCTCGGTGTTTAATGGTTTCACACACTCGACCCCATCACCATGGATTTCAAGGAATTAACCATGTGCTTCCAACAAGATGGAAAATAGTATCAGTTCCAAGGCATCATGATGGGCTTCCCTAAGATTATCAGTTCTCACTAAATATAGAAACTACTCAAAAAGGGTCACTTTGGAATTATTGCACAATTCCATGTCATTCAAGTAATTGATACCCCCTCCCCTACTGTTCATCCCAACATACAATATCTTCTTTCCAAACACTAATCTATATTTGAAAACCCACAAGGGATTCCTCCTTCCCAAGGTGCCCATGATCATTCCATCCCCCTTGTCCTTTGCAGTCTTCCTCCCAATGTTTTCCCTTATCATTACCCTTTTCCAAAAAGAATGGAATTGAGAAAATTGTTCAGGAATTGTTGGCATCAAGTGTTATCTATCCCTAGCCCTTATTATTCTATTGTTGTCATGGTACTCAAGAAAGAAGGAACATGGCACATGTTCCCTAATTTTAGAGCTCTCAACAAAATTACCATCAAATATAAATTCCCCATTCCTATCATTGATGACCTTTTGGATGAGTTAAGTGGTGCTCAATTCTTTACCAAACTTGATATTCAATTTGGCTACCACCAGATATGTATGAAAGAGGCCAATATTAAAAAAAATTCCTTTTGAACTCATGAGGGACATTATGATTTCTTTTTCATTCCCTTTGACCTATGCAATGCACCCTCCATCTTTCATAGTCTCATGAATAATATCGATTTCCCCTTCCTTTTTCATTTTGTCTTAGTTTTCTTTGATGATATCCTCATTTATAGTATAACATTGCAATCCCATCTAGCCCATGTGGATCAAGTCTTACACTTACTATCTCAACAAAAACTCTTCCTCAAATAGTCTAAATGTGCTTTTGGAGCTCCTGAAGTAGAATAACCAAGCCATATTGTTGGAAAGTACAGTGTCTGTGTGGATCCTATGGAAATAGTAGCTATAAAGGATTGGCCCTGTCCTAAAACTCTTCAAATTTTGCTAGGTTTCCTAGGTTTAACGAGCTATTATTGAAAGTTTGTTCAGAATTATGGAAAAATTGCATCTCCTCTCATTTATCTCCATAAAAGAATGATTTCAGTTGGACTCCAATAGTGGATCAATCCTTCCAAGCCTTGAAAGAAGCTATGTGCATGATTCCTGTTCTAACACTTCCTGACTTCACCAAGCATTTTTTCCTGGAATGTGATGCTTTAGGGACAAGAATTGGGTATGTTAGCACCAGAAGTCACCTCTGGATTGCAGTAGAGGTAAGCCTGATACCCATCAGTGTTTGGGGTGGATGTTGGCTTAAATGTGGATGGTTGATGGCCAAAACTCAACAACATGAAAGATGTTCAACACAAAATTGGATGGGAAATGTACAGGGAAGTGAGGGCCACATTAACTTTAGTCACTATATTGAGTTAAAGCGAGAGCAGGGGGAAGAATTAGGATAAAGGGTGAAGGAGACTCCTCTGGGCATCAGGCCTTCCAACAGCTCAGAGAAGAAAACCCAAACTAAAGAGAATTCTTGAACTCAAGTTCAAAAACTGAAATATGTCTACGAGGGACACAGTTATAACTGTAGTATGATCAAACCTCCATGACCTTTCAACTACAACAACTTGATTGGATCCTCCATGCCCGAGCTATTCAATGTGATAAGGAATAAATACACAGGGAAATGAATAAAACTGAACATGATACCACTATGACCAAACCTCCATTACATCAGCATAACGATCCTCGACTGGATCCTCCATGCCCGAGTGTTTTAAACAACTTTTACAGACAAAAATGAAAAATAAAGGAAGTTGAATTCTATTAGCATGAAAGTCTCAAGTCTATTACATAACCAGAGAACAGCTCTGGCAGGACAAAATTACAGATTGGGAGCTCTTCTCAACCAAAGACCTCTTACAAAATGACATAACTCCATTATTATACTCAAACAATTTTGTCCCTACAGCAGAGGCATGCCTAGGTCTTCACATTAAAGGCTTTACATCTACATGCTTCCTGTCAAACTGTGCATGCAGTCTTTTGTTAGAAGTGAGTTATGTCAAATGCAATCGTGTTTCAGGAAGGCTTTGCAGCTGAGCTGACCTGTTGACAATCCTTTCTCGGGATTTCCATTTATGTTGGAAGTGATGCTCAACCACCAACAACCAAACTAAATAACTGCCTCCTCGGGATCGGGAAGACCCAAGTCAGCACTGCACCTGTGGAATTTTGCGACCTTTGCGTTCTGCCATCTGGAGCTGAGTTGGATGTTTGCAAGGATTGCCAGGAAGTCGTGGACGTAGATTGGGATCTGGCCGAATTATGGAGAAATGGGCGGGCTACTCGGTTGTGCGATGGCCAAGTGGAGGAGACATGGTGGCATGGGAGAAACTATGGGGAGACACAAGTGAGAGTTGAGGTGTAATAGGATAGAGGTGATGTGGAGTGAAGTGGTACAGTTGGAGGGAGATGAGAAGGGAAGATATGACAGGTGGGACAATGAATGGAGAACAGGTGTGAGGGAGTGAAAGCTATAGGGGAGTGAGAGATGTGGTGGACAGAAGAGAGAGAAGGAGTGGGGGATAGCTACTGGTAGGACGGTTGTGGGGAAGCCACTTGTCGACCTGAGACAAGGCATAATATGCACATGTGCATATCGGGGCTGCAAATAGTGGTTTCATTCTTCCTCACTTTTGGGCCTGATGTGTGTCTCCTGCTGACACATAGCACCTCCACAAAAACCATGGTTTCCTCCCAGCCCACTCTATATTTTTTAATGATCGTGCATGATGAGACCCCAATATGGCCAATGACTGTCAATCTAGAGTGCGCAGATCTAAGCCACCCAGATCTACGTGCCTCTTATCACAACGCGCCAAACAGTCACATCAACTCCAATGGACTTAGGATAAGAGTTGTTTAGTGGGTTTTTTAACCTCATTCTTTGCATGATGACACCCAAGGGCCAAATCCATGAAAAACTCCCCCTTACAAGAATATGTGATAACATTAGGCTCGATGGGGGATAGAGTCCTCCCTGCGAAGCTCTAAGATCTCCTTTTGCAGTTCCAATCACCTTTCTGTTGGGTTATGGAGTAAAGATCAAAACACCCTGCTGAGGATTATATGCCGAAAAATAATATGAAAACAAACATACAAGGGCTCCAAGGAGCTTCTTTATGTACAATCCTAACTAATCAAACTTTACATGGTGCTAGGTGAAAGAAAATTTCCACCATAGCCAATCAAGTAACTTCTTAAATGGAAGTTGCTTTACTCTGTCGGTGATCACTAGCAGATGATGCAACCGTGACAGTAGAATGGTTACACCCTTCATATCCTCTTCAAAGGATGAATTTGAGATAAAATAAGGTGGATCTAGGGCATGAAGGAAATGCCACTCCATGTACTCGTTGACAGGCTCATAGAATGAGTGGCAAATTCTATGAAATTTGTAGCAGAAATCTTGTTTTTCTCCACAGCTTCTCATATAGGGATGAATATCATTGGTAGGCATAGGCAGATGGGAAGATGATATAGGATTACTGTCCTCAGATGATGGTTTCTCTTTTACCAGCTCTGGACAGGAGATAAATTTCCCCTCCTACTCCTCCACTGGTTCGTCTTCTTGGCTCTCCCAAGGGTCAGAGTCATAATCATCATAGACAGGACCAGTGGGAATGCTCCTTTCTTCAATCCGATCCTCAGTGATTTCTGCAGGCCCGGGATGGCGGATTTCCTCATGGTAAGCTTCTTTAAGTAAAAGAGGATAAGGCTCTACTGCATGATCTTGGAAATCTTGCATATCCATCTCAGAACTTGATTCATAGTTGTCATATACAGGCTGACTGCTCCTCTGATCAACAAACCATGATGCAGGGATGTGTTTCTCTTCTTCTAAATAATCATCAAATCTAGGGACATCAGACACCTCAGGAGAAGAATGCAAGGAATCTAAAGTCATGAAATCTTCATTATCATCCTTCGTAGGATTGTCAAGAACATCTTTTTCAAGGGCTGGAAATTCCTTTTCATTTTCTTCAAAAAGGCAACACTCATGTTATGCCTTAAATTCCTCTAACTCTGTAGAAAGAGACTTTACCAGCTCCATCAACTCACTCATAGAATCTCTGATGCAGGAGCATCACCAACATCAAGCGAGCCAGCGTGGAGACAATCGGATAGCTGGAAAAGCGCACAACACAAATTTTGAAATCACCTTGAAGTTGTTGCGCAATCTTAAATAAATCCATTAAGAAGAAGTGCACTTGTAAGATGTAAACAGACCTTGAGCAATTTGCTCTCATCCTTAGTAGGTAGAAGGCATTTATGGTAGTTAATGTAAAGTAGATAGAATTCAATTCTAGATTAGATAGTTTTAAAGCGCAAGAGGGAAATGGGATATAGACACCCTCATTGTGTATTGTAACATAATTATGAAGCAACATTGTTGGGAAGAGCAAGAACATGCAGAGCGCTGTGTAAAAACACCCATGTACAGATATTTGGATTAATAGAAAGAGTTTGATTCAAATTCATGGTTTCGTGTTTGTTCTCTGTGTATTGATGTTGAACGACATGCTCATGAATGTTTTCTTCCTGTTATACATTTGCTTTATATGTTGTGTATATGATTTCATGTTTTGAGTTTGAAGTTTGAAAGGAAGTAGGAATGAGTTTCAATTGTTTCTCTATCTGAACAAGGGTTCCTGCAAGGAGTTTAGTCGAATTGTCCACAAGGAGTGCGTTGACAAAGGGTTCAGATAGAGTAGCTTTGGTTCTCATTTCTGCAGGAGTGTAATTAGGCACAGGATCCATGCAAGAAGTGCGCAGGCTGAGCAAAGTCTCAGGGTTGTGGACCTGAGTGAAGCATTGAGAGACTGTTGTTGTAGGCATGTGCAGAGTCGAATAAATTCAACACTTGGACGTGTCTGAAGGTTGCCGCAAGGAGTGCGCACAAGAGTCTTCTCTAAGACTCGGAGTTATAAGGAAGCTCAGGAAAGATAAAGCCTTATAACCATGGAAGGAGTTGCACATAAGTCGTACCTGGAAGAATTAGGAAGACGTCGTAAGTTTGCACCGTAGGTGGACAAGTTTGTGGAGGAACACTTAGTTATTCATAGAAATCACCAAGGAGGAACGGACGATCGGAATTCTCCGAGGAGAATTCATGTAGTCCCGTCAGCCGTTAGATCTCATAGAGAAGCAGGGGGAAGTTACCACAGGTACTCCTAAAGGGTGAAAGATCAGGAGGGGTAGGACCGTAGATCCGATCCATAAGGACCGTCATATTTACATGTGGATACTAGTATCGGGTTTTCGTGGGTGGAAGTCCCATAAACTTTGCAACGGGAATCGCGATATCACGAAACGCGAAATCCCGACGGCTAAGGGAACGGTGTGGGGCCACAAGAGGTAGCGAAGCGGACATGTGGCACACTATCAGCACGAAGTCAAACTCCGTTGACTATTTCAGAGTTTCGTGGGGTGAAGTTCCAAACACATTGCATCAAGATTCGCGATACCGCGAAGTCCAAAGTCTCGACAGAAGGGAAGTGGCATTGAAAAGTCAAAGCTCACGAAGTGTATCAGAGTTTCAACAAATCGGGATTCAAGAGTCGGGGAAGGCAAGTCTCTCGACATTGCGATCGCCAAAATCGCCATAGGGAAAATCCCGAAAGGGGAAAGGGAAAGGTCAGCGTTGACTGTTTCAGGTTTAGGGAATTCAAGAGACAAACACATGACCATTGGATTCACAAGTTGCGAACTTCGATCTCCGAAGTGTAAAGAGGGGATCCCGTGAGAGTTTGTTGTGGGTGCAGATTTTCCGAAAGGAAAATAGAAGAGCCAGTGCAAAACTCTTCGGGCCAGTGTAAGGAAAAGATCATGTGTTGACGTGGACCTTCCGACCTGCAGGTTGAGAGGTTGCGGGCGTTGACATCATTTGGTATTAGATCTCAGAAAGGTTCTTTTCTTTCTATAGCAGAGAAGAAAGAGAATTCACCATGCAGCCAAGGAGAAGGGACAGGAAAACACCCGATCCACCAGAGGAGAGGGAAATGCCAGGAAGAAGAGGCAGGCAGATGACAGATCCAGCCATGGAGAGAGAGAGATGCATGATATACGAGCTAGACTCGAAGACATGGAGACAACGCAAAGATGTACAGTGAGTGCTGGGGATCTCAGTGATTCTGAGAGTGAAATTGAGGCTGAACATGAAGAAGAAGTTGCAACAGAAGATGCAACAAATGAATGCTTGATCAGAGCTATTGCAAGAATGGGTGCAAGAGCCAAGATGGACATTCCAGTTTATGAGGGAAATCAGGATGCAGAGGAGCTT
>SNQJ01S0030056.1:105311-117389 GCA_010110895.2 Picea sitchensis
GTCCCTGCAGTAGAGGCATGCCCGGGTCTTCACATTAAAGGCTTTACATCTACATGCTTCCTGTTAGACTGTGCATGCAGTTTCCTGTTAGAAGCGAGCTTTGTCATACGCAATCATGTTTCAGGAAGGCTCTACATCTAAGTTGACCTGCTAACATTCCTTTCTCGGGCTTTCCATTTATGGTGGAAGTGATGCTCAACCACCAACAACCAAACTCAATAACTTCCTCCTTGGGATCGGGAAGACCCAAGTCAGCACTGCACCTATGGAATTTGGCGACCTCTGTGTTTTTCCATCTGGAGCTGAGTTGGATGTGTGCATGGATGTCCAGGTAGCCGTGGACATGGATCAGGATCTGGCAGAATGATGGAGTGATGGGTGGGTTACTAGGTTGTGCAATGGCCAAGTGGAGGAGACATGGTGGCATGGGAGAAACTGTGGGGCGACATAGGCGGGATTTGAGGTGTAATAGGATAAAGGTGATGTGGAGCGAAGTGATACAGATGGTGGGAGATGAGAAGGGAAGATACGACAGGTGCGACAGTGAATGGAGGACATGTGTGAGGGAGTGAAAGATATAGGGGAGCGAGAGATGTCGTGGACAGAAGAGAGAGAAGGAGTGGGGGACATCTGATGGCAGGACGATTGTGGGGCGGCCACTTGTTGACCCGGGACAAGGCATAATATGCACATGCGCATATCGGGGCTGCAAAAAGTGGTTTCATTATTCCTTGCTTTTGGGCCCGATGTGTGTCTCCGACTAACACGTAGCACCTCCACAAAAACCATGGTTTCCTCTAGGCCCGCTCTATAATTTTTAACGACTATGCATGATGAGGCCTCGATATGGCTAATGATTGTCGATCTAGAGCACATAGATATCAACCACCTAGATCTACGTGCCTCTTATCAAAACGTGTCAAACGGTCACATCAACTCCAGTGGACTTAGGATAAGAGCCATTTAGTGGGTTTTTTAACCCCATTCTTCGCATGATGACACCCAAGGGCCAAATCTAGGAAAAAATCCCCCTTGCAAGAATATGTGATAACAGGGTTAGTCTGCATGTAATATTGAATACCTTTGGCTTTCAATAGTAAACAACTCCCAAATTGACATTTGGGAAAATCCACCTATGAAAAGGAAATGTTGGCTATTATGCATGTAGTGGATCTCTGTCATCATTATTGTTGGGGAAACGCTTCCAAGTTAAAATTGATCATCATAGCCTCAATTATATTTTAGAGAAAATAATTTCATCCCCTAAGCAACATAAATGGGTGGCCAAGATTTTCAGTTATGACTATGAGATTATTTACAAGAAGGGAAAAGAAAATGTGGTTGTTTATTCTCTTTCAAGAAAATATGAAGAAGAAGGGTCCCTCTTTTCCCACTCTTTCATTGTATAAGATCGGTTACAAGTAGTTTGCCAGGAATGGTTCCAAGATATCAAAAGTTCTCACTTGGTCCATAATTGCAACAAAATCCTTAGGCCTCTCTAGGATACTCTTGGCACAATGAGTATCTTTGCTATAAAGGTCTCCTATATTTAAGAAAACAACATCACCTTAAATCCATTATGCTCTATGAACTTCATGCTTCACCAACAACTGGTCATTTAGGTAGGGATGATTTTAAGGATGGAAATTTATTTTAAAATGTAGAAACCTTGGCGAATTTTACTAATCCTTCATATGCCAACTATAAATGTTTAGAAATATTTTTGTAAAAATATTCAAATTTCTAAGGATTTTATATAGTTTTTATAAACTTTTAGCGATTTTTAAGGTAAAATAATTTTGTCCTATAGAATTTGGGCGAATCATTTTTAAAATAATGAATCTCGTTTTTGGAAAAACCATCGAAAATTAGACCATGAGCGAAATTTAGCCCCTAAAATCATCCATGCATTTAGGCTTTAAAAAAACCTGTGAATGGGTCAAATGTTATTTTTTCTGGGAAGAAATGAAAACAAGACATATGCACCTTTGTGGCTAAATGTGATACTTGTCAATGAAATAAGGGAAAAAGATTCAAAACTCCAAGCGCACTCCAAACGTTCCCTATTCCACCTTCTATATAGATGGATATTTCAATGGAATTCATTGTCATATTACCCAAATCGGGAAATACGTCAGTCATAACGATTTTCGTCGATCGCCTCTCCAAATATGCTCATTTATGTGCCCTCTAACACTCGTTCACCACATCCACAGTGGATCAAATTTTCATGGATAATGTCTTCAAACTCCATGGCATGCCTCACTCTATTTTCTCTAACAGTGATCCAACTTTCAACAACAAGTTTTGGAAAGAATTGTTCAAGCTCCAATGAACCCAATTGCATCTCAGGACGACCTATCATTCCAAGACTGATGGACAAAATGAAGTTGTTAACAAGTGCTTGGAAACATATTTGAGGTGTTTTTCATTCGATAGAAAAAATTAATGGGCTTAGTGGTTACCACTAGATGAATCATGGTACAACACATATTACCATGATGCCACTTGCACGGCTCCCTTTGAAGCAGGCTATGGTGATCAACAACCACCTTTTGTCCTCTCCTACCTCCCAGGTGTACCCAAGATTCAGAATGTTGACAAAATAGTTACAGTATGAGATTCCATTCTCCATACCCTCAAAGAAAAAATATTCATGGCTTAGAATTGCATGAAGCAACAAGCAAATCAGGGTCATTTAGAACATCAATTTACTGAAGGGAATCAGGTGTTTCTTCGTCTGCAATCTCATAAGTAAAAAAAATTCAAAGACGAACAATGTCAGAAAATCACTCCCAACTTCTATGGCCATTATAAAATTCTCAAGCACGTGGGGCCCACGGCTTACAAGTTATTGATCCCAAGTCACTCGAATATCCATCCGATTTTTCATGTTTCTTACTTAAAGAAAGTGATTGGAAATAAGTGTCGAACTCAAACTAGTCTCCCTGAATTGGATGAATAAGACTCCATTTGGTTGCAGCCCCAAGTATTCTTGGACCACTATGAGCATCGTCTTCATAAGCGCAACATCAATGAATTTTTAGTTCAGTGGAAGGATACACCACCAGAATATGCCAGATGGGAGATGACTACCATTCTAAAATAATTTCCCCATCTCAATTCTTGAGGACAAGGATTTTTTTCAAGGGGTAGGACATGTTAGGGACCTAACATCCCTAACCCCTCAAGTAGGTATAATACTATGTTTTCTATGTAATAAAGGTTAACATTAGTAAATCAGGTCTATGTAATAATGTGAACATGTCTAATGTAAGAAGACTTAATAGAAGTTTATGCTTCTAGAAATATCTTCCTCTAGAATGTTCTCTAGAAGATAGAAATAATATAAATAGGACTAGAAAGCATGGGAAAGTTGTCTTGAGAATTATTTTGTAATTAAGATCTACTATATTGGAGGTTTCCCCCTTGAAGAGGCAAGTGAACTTGGATTTCTATAAATAAAGGTATAATTTATGGTGTTCTTGTTCTCTATATTTTTCTCTTTTGTTGATACTTGTCATAACAATTTTTTAATGAAATTAGTTTTTTTTCAAAAGTATAATGATTTTTTTAGTGAAATTAGTTTTTTTTCAAAAGTATAATGAAAAACTGCCCAATTCACTATTTTAAATGTATATATTACCTAGTTTTTTTTATAATACTATTATTATGACTTATACAAAATCAAGTATATAAAATGTTAAGATAAATATTCCACTACAACATGACTATTTTATATATTTTCTAATATTAATATTTGTACTTCCATATATATATTTTTAAATAAAAAGAGGGACAGATCCTATTATATCATATCACATACAAAAATAACATATGTCCTTAGGCTGCCAACTGTTCCTCTGAATTAGCGGAAACCAGAACAGTTGGCAGCCTTGGATGTCCATGTCGAAAAAAGGCGGACCACCATCTGCCCTGCCAAGAGGAAACTAAGACAGGTGGCGGCCTATAGTCTGTACATTAACCATTAAAACTAGAATTGAAACTAGACTGGACTTGGAACTAAACATAAAAGAGTTTAAATTGACATCTAACTAGAACTAGAGAGAACTCCAAGCCATGCAGTTACCCATTATCACCAGAAGTAGCCTCACCAGGGTCTTCGTTGTGTGGTTCGTTCTGAGTCGGCAAAGCATAAGGTATTGCACACGTCGGACATATTTTCCCCGTTGGCACATTGGAGAATGCTTCATACAACATATCGATGTGTTGGTGCATGAGTGTTCCACGATGAACCTAGTATGCCATCTGGATTCTCAGGTCAAACATGAAATCCAATTTTTTCGAGTACAATCAAGATAGGAGGTGGTACAAATACCTCGCCACATTCCTTTGTTGTGCCACCCGGACCCTCAATAGCCTCACCTGTTGCAGCCTGCATTCCATCCTTTTCTCCTTCCTTGTGTTCCATCGTCGCGCTCCCTCCCTGTGCTCTTGCCTCCTTCCCAGGGTCCCCTTCTCTCTCTATGGATCTGGAAGGATCGTAGCCCTATGAAAGTATGGAATCCTAAGAGGCCATGTGGAGGATTTTCGTCGGGAATTCCTCCTTGACGAAGCAGATGTGGAACTCTTACATATTTTCCTCCATGGTGCTGGTGTCGTGGTGAGCCACATTGGTTGGCTTAGTGTCTTCCACAAAGAAGTTGCTTGGAGGTTAAGAATTCTCTAGCACAGTGAAGAGAAGAGACTCTGGATAGATTTGTATGGGTTCCTCCAGGGTGAATTCCTCCACATAAGACATTGGAGGCGACCAGGCCATCCCTCCTCTACGTGCTTCCTAAATTCTATGAGTGTAGTCTATGGAGAGTGACTACTATAGTATCTGCTTTCTCCTCTGTCGTACTTCCAGACTATGCCAAGCAGGGCCTCGCTGCGGCCTACCTCTCTCCCATGGCATCGAGAAGGTAATGTTGATGGATAATTTGCAAGAGGTTCTACAATGGTTGCACCAGGGCACTGAGTTTCTTACCTGGTGCAGGATGAGGGTGAAATGGAGAGGGATGGTGCATTGTTGGGTGATAACAAGGATATGTGCCATGAAGGCTTCCATTATCGTCCCCCATGCATTGAATTTCCTTGCTACCACTCTATTCACATGAGGGAGCCATCCCATGGATCTTGGCTGGCAGTTAAGGCATGCTCCCATATTTAATGGAGAGGGGATGGAAGCCATCCTGCCATATTTATGGCTTGGCTTGGCTTGGTGCTACGTGGCCCTTGTGTGTTGTGTGTCACCCCATCATGGATTGGGGAGTCCATCTTGGCTAAGTCTTGGCATTGGTCTGAGAGTTCAGAGCGAGGTGAAGTTTGGGCATTCCAGTGGATCAAATCTACCATGGTAGCCACTCGTTCATTTGTCAGGCAATATGCTACTTTGTTTGTGTCCCTTTTCACATGAGAGGGGATGATGGTGAGGTTGGGCCATAAGAGGGATCCAAAGTCCTCCAAGAGTCCTGAGAGTCTACAAATGGATGAGATGTCCAAGGGGTGTTCTCCATGCAGAATTTTGGTTATGAGATGGACTATGATCTGGGAATCCCCCTCCGCAATAATCTTGTTATAGTGGTGATATATTTCTACCTTGATTCATTTTAGGAGGCTATATAGCTCAACAATGTTGTTTGTGTTGAATCCTAGATAGCTTGCTACTAGGTGGAGGATTTCTCCATTTGATTTCCCGAGGATCGCCCCAAAGCCCACTGGACCCAGATTTCCTTTTGAAGCCCCATCAAAATTAATCTTTATGAATCCAGTTGGTGGGGGGGTGAAAGTGGTCGGGCTGCTAGTGGAGTAGTTGGATACTATGGAAGGGGGAGTGTCAGCTAGGCTGAGGTGCCAGTTTTGAAGACTAATTCATTAATCTAGACTGCACTTTAAGTCCTCGGTTTTCCATTTCCTGCTTTTGATTGTTTCTCGGATTAGATTCATGATTTTGTCCCAAGTAAAGGTGGGGGGTGAGGCCTGTGACTGGAAGATTCTTTTATTTCTTTCCTTCCAAATTTTACAGAGGGTGAAGCCCAATAGGAGCTACCAGATGCGAGATAGAATTGGGTTTTGATACATGGGCGAGTCCCAATTTTCTATGGTTTCGTTGATGTTGTTCCTRTTTCTATTGGAACGATGCATTATTTGAGCCCCAAATCCCAAATTGTCTCACTATAGTGGCAATGGTTGAAAAGGTGTTCCATCATTTCCTCCTGTTGTTGACAAAGAGGGAAAATTTATGGGCTTATGAAACCCCTCTTTTTGATATTGTCCCAGATGAGGATGCGGTTTTGAACTGTGAGCCAAAGGAAAATGGGCACTTTAGGCCAGAGTGTTGAGTTCCATATCTTTCCCTAGATACCCTCCTTAGCTTGATCTTGATAGCTCCCCTGCAAATAGTAGGCTTCTTTGACTAAAAAATTTCTGGTCCTGGAGTGCCCCCATCTGAGAATATTTGGGCCTACCCTAGTGGATATTTTTCGATGGTTTGCGCAGGCTCGCCAGGCTTGGAGGTCCATTTCTCTTGGGAGGTGTAGTTCCTAATGTTCTATTTTCCATTTGTGCCATGGTTGGTTTATGTCAGACGTTCTCCAAATATCCTTAACCCATATGAAGATGTCAGGTTGCAATGAATGGCGTAGGGGGTTAAGTTCTTCTAGAATAGCTAGAGGCGTTTGTTGTTTCCATGAATCCTTCCATAACAGTGCACTTTCCCCATTCTTGATTTCCCAGAAAGCACATTTCTTGACTAGTTGTCTATTGAGCTAGGCTATGTTCCAAATATTGGATCCCTAAATCTGGTCGTTGAATATGATTAGTTGTTCTGCTTGGCTGGTCAGGGAATATTTATGTTTCGAAATTTGTGCCCAGAGTTCTGTAGGTTTCTTAAGCCATTGCGACCACAGTTTAGCTACCATAACTTGATTGAGTTTTCTAGGGTTGTGGAGTCCTAGTCCACCCAGAGCTTTGGGCTTGCAAATCTTATCCCAACCCACTAAAGCCCACTTTTTATCAGGGTGGTTCCCATGCCATAAGAAGTTGCGCTGAATGTTTCTGATGGCCCGAATGACAGACTTAGGTGTTGCTAGAGCCATGAATAGCTAGGTTGGAAAGTCTTGCAGGATAGACTTGAGGAGCACCATCCGAGATGCGATATTAAGAGGTCTGAAGATTCAGTTGTTGAGTCTATTGGAAATAGAGAGAAGAAGATTGTCCCAGGAGATGGAGCGTGCAGGCACACTTGTGAGGGGTTGCAGAGATAATTGGACATAAGGGAGATCTTTGGTATACCTAGGAGGTGAGAAATATGATTTTGGAAAGTGAATAACGTGTTTAAGAAGTAGAGCTTAGACTTATCAAGGTTATGGGCCATTCCTAACGCATCCACAAAATCAGTGAGAATGGAATTGATTTTTGGTGGCTTCTCGAGATGTTGGAGTGTTTAAGAGGAGGGTATCATCAACAAACTGGCTATGCAAGGGGTCTGGTTGAATATAGTGCAGGGGGAGGCCTTTGAGGGAACCCGCTAGAACTGAGGCTTTAAGATAGCATCCCAATCCTTCTGCCATTAAAAAAAATAGGAAGGGAGAGAGGGGGTCTCCTTGACGGATTCCTCTGGTAGGGGAAAAGGGTTGGGAGGGAAATCCATTGACCAAGATAGAGAAAAAGGCTGAAGAGGTGAGCCTCATGATCCAATTCACCCAGTGGTTTTCAAAGCCAAGGGCTTTTAGCAAGGAGTGCATGTACTGCCAACTGATTCTGTCAAAATATTTGGAAAGGTCGGGTTTGATGAGCATACCTGGGATCTTAGTCATCTTTAATGAGTGTATAACCTCGTGAGCGAGGATGACATTGTCCATGATTTTACTTCCTTCCACATAGCCTGCTTGTTCTTTGGATATGACAAAAGGTAGAATTGTCTTGAGACGTGTGGCTATGACCTTGGTGATGATTTTGTAGATGGCGTTGCATAGGGAAATCGATCTATATTGTTTGGGGTGAGTGAATCTCTCCTCTTTCAATATGAGGGTGAGGAAGGTGGCATTAAGGGCAGAGAGGACTTGGCTTGAGGTTCTAGATTCCTCCACCACCTGCCAAAATTCTTCCCTGATCATGTCCCAATAGTGATGAAAGAAGTCCGTGGTGAAGTCGTCTGGACCCGACACTTTTCTTGGGGGCATTTCTTTGACTGCATGGTCCACTTCTCCTTAAGTGTTGGGCCTCGTTAAGGCTTCATTCTATTCCTGTGTTACCAGGGAGGGTATGTGCTTGGTTATTTTGTCAATTGTTGATGCTTTGTCATCATTGGTTTCTGTTAGAAGGTCTTTGTATTAGTTTGTTAGTTCCTCGGCAATTTGGTTGTGCTCTCTTATGGGGTTACCTTGAGCGTCCTCGAGATGAGTTATCCTATTTATGTATATCTGATGCACCATTTCTCTATGGAATAATTTTGTATTCCAATCGCCTTCTTTGAGCCATTGAACCCTGGATTTATGATGCCATAGGATTTCTTCCCACTTTTTCCATTCTTCTAATTCTTCCTGGAGCTCCTCTTCTTCCTTCATTAATTGTGTGGTTCTGATTCTTGAAATGAAGGTCTTTTGCAAAGTTTCCATTCTATTCTCAATTTCATGCATTCGTTGAAATATGTTCCCAAAGGTGGTTTTATTCCAAAGCTTCATATGTAGCTTGAAATTTTTGAGTCGCTGCTGAAATTTGTACATGCAGGTACCATGTTGTATTTCTTCTTGGTTCCACCAAGAAGTTGTGATTCGATGAAAATCAGGGTGGGAGAGCCAAAATTTCTCAAGTCTGAGGGGTTTGAGTTTTTGCATCACCCCTGCATCCAGACAAAGTGAGACGGGCCAATGGTCCGAGCCTACTCTTGGAAGAATGTTGGCCTCTATGGCAGGATCCTCCACTAGCAGGGCTTCCGTTATGAGGAAATGGTCTAGCCAAAAAGCAACTGGCTGATGTCCAGATCTGTGGTTGGACCAGGTGAAAATGACATTGTGCGCTTTTATATATACAAGATTTAGCTAGTCAATGAGGGTTCTGAACTTACCATTGTCTTTCTCCAGCCATTTAGTGCCCCTGGTTTTTTCCTCCAGCGTCAGGATCATATTGGAGTCGCCTCTGAGCACCCAATTGGGCATTGTTAGAAATGATATGATGGAATTTATTCTCTTCATGAAGCTCTCTTTGTCTTGTGGGCTTTGAGGTCTGTAAAAATTTGTGATTTCCCCTTCCTTGGTGGATCCTATGACTGTGAAGTGCGTCATGATCATACCTACAATGGAGAAGGGTCAATCTATTGTAACAGTTGTGGGGTTCCATAAAATTTCTAATCCTCCTAACGTGCCAGAGGAGTATGTGTGGAGGGAGTCACACCCTCTCCAGCAGCGGTGAAAGATAGTTTATGCTTCTGCTCCAACACATTTTGTCTCATGTAGCAGGAGAACATCTGGATTTTCTGTGCGTATACAATCTTTGAGAGTCCTCTGCTTGGATCTTTCGTTGAGTCCTCTAATGTTCCAGGTTATGATATTCATAATGATGATTGGGGAGGTGGATGGAGGTATCCCTTCGAGAGCCTTTGAACCTGGCCTAAGTTGAGCATGAAGTTCCGTACCTCTTTGATGAGCTGGTGGGTGGATTTGCGGCCTCATCTTTTGTTTTCCCGTGGAGAGCGCTTTGAGTATGTGGTTATGTCCAGTCATGTCGTGGATCCAGATGTGGAATCTATGAAGACCTTATGAACCTTTATGAGTTGTTTTATAGGGATTGCATGCAAGTCCTTCCGATTGAGGGCCTCCTCTAGTTTTTCAAGATCTATGTCCGACAAGTCTTGCTCGTCTAACTGCATCAAGGTGTCCCCATTTTCCTCCGACTTGGCTCCTTGGTGATATTATTTTCCTTGGGAAGATGGGTGTGTGACATGACCTTTTACTTTCTCTTGTCTTTTCTCTTTATGGGGATCTTAGATCTTGTCGTCTTCTGGTAGTTGATTTAGAATGTCATAGGAGTTCTTAGCGGTTATTTTTGGAGTGTTGTTTGGATTCTGCTTCCGTGGTGGGTTCTGTTTCCAGCCTTTGACTGGGGTGAAGCCATATTTTTGTTTTCTCTCTCTGGATTTGGGGGCCTGGGAATTCAGGGGGAAGTCTTGAAAGAGGTGATCATGCTCATGACATTTTCTGCAGCGAAAGAGGTGGCCATGTTGGGTATGTGTTATATTCTTTGCATGTGTATGTGTGGGTGTGTTAGATTCGACAACTGCGTATGATGATCCCTCTAGTATTTCTATGTGTGTCATGTGCACTGGGCGCTTCCCATGGAGGTCCTAAGGGGGGCAGGTATGCCCCCCCTGGTTACACGCAGTGTTCGGGGCAATGCCACAATTTTGCTTTTTGGGTGGTATTTGCTATTTTTAGCAGTTTTCTAAATTAGTCCCAGATTAAGGGATTAGGGTTTTGGTATCTATGGAATACCTAAATACATTGTATATATATTGTATGGTGAATGGTGAAATTAATAGAATGAAGTGTTGAAAGGTTTTCTCCCAATTAAAGGTTTCCAGTATAAATATCTGTGTACTATGTGTATGAGCCATTGATTAATTTTTGTTTTTCTTAAGAATCTAAATGCATTGCTTTACTTCACAGGTTTAAAACTTACATGTGGTATCAGAGATCATTTTTGGCTTCAGAGGGACGCCTTTGTTGCTGAGGGTTTGTCTCGGTCTTTATAGATCAAGTTTATCTTGAGTCTGTGATCAACCTGGGCTTAGTGGGAGCTTTTGTCATGGTTATTCGAGTGTATAAAGAGGAATGGCGATCTCTTCTAGAATCAAGATAGAGAATTTAAATGGTAAAAACTTTGAGCTATGGAAGCGCAATATGGAGAACCTTCTTGTAGACAAAGAACAATGGATCGTTGTGGATCCTGGTACACAACCTAGTGGTACGTAGCCTACTGGCACATAGATGATTGGTACACTACCTACTAGTACACAAACTACTATTACACCACCTACTGGTATGTCGAAGGAAGATTGGGAGAAGTTGGACAGAAGAGCAATGAGTACTATTCAACTCTACTTGGTAGATTTGATGTTGTTGAATGTCTCGAGAGAATCTACAACTAAGAAACTATGGTATAAGTTAGGGAATTTGTATCAATCAAAGTCCCTAGTAAACAAGTTGTTTCTTTAAAAGAACTTGTATCATTTTAGGATGGAAGATGGATATTCTGTGACAGGACATCTAAATGCCTTTAATACTCTGGTAAGTCAACTTGTCTCTGTGAATATTATGATTGTAGAAGAAGATAAGTGTATTACTTTGTTATGTTCTTTGCCAGACTCTTGGGATAATATGGTTGTAGCAATTGGTAGTACCACTTAATCTACATTGAAGTATGAGGATGTAGTTTCATCCTTGTTATCTGAAGAGATGAGGCAGAAAAGCATGGATGGTCATAGCACAAAAGCTTTATTTGTAAGAGGTCATACTCAAGACAGGAATCCTAGTAAGTCTTCGAGGGGTAGATCTAAATATATAGGTAGATCTAAGTCTCCAGGAAAATCTTTGAGGAAATGTTGGAACTGTGGTAAAACAAGGCATTATAAGAAATATTGCAAGTCTAAGAAGGTTAATAAACCAATAGGATATGATAGTACCTCTTCCACAGAGGCAAAAACCTCCACTGAAGAAGGAGGTGATGTTTACCTAGAATCTACAGGTACACATGTAGACCATGATGTATGGTTGATCGAATTAGGTGCGTCATACCATATGACTCCTCAGACGGAATGGTTCTATGAATATGAAAAATACGATGGTGGTGATGTATTCCTAGGAGATGAATCGACAACCAAAATCATGGGACGTGGAAGGGTTAAGTTGTTGCTAAAATATGGAAGGATTAGAACACTCCCTGGGGTTCTGCACATTCCAAAACTAGGCAGGAGCCTAATATATGTAAGCAAGTTGGATGATGCAAGAGTGGATACTGTATTGGGAAAGGGCACTTGCAAGATGGTATGAGAAGAAATGGTGTTGATGAGGGGAGTTC
>SNQJ01S0030057.1:0-13878 GCA_010110895.2 Picea sitchensis
GTCTATTAAGAGAAGCATCTAGAGGAAGATCCTTCTAGAAGCGGAAGCTTCTATTAGATCTTCTTACATCCGCCTTATTTTATTTTATTGAAAGGTCTTATTAATATTGACCTTTATTACATCTGAATACATTGATCTACCTAATGTGCGGGTTAGGACCTTAACACAGTTGAGACTCTTCGTCTTCTCTATCATAGACGAGTTCATCCTCTAGAAGAAACCATCATTTGTTTCTAGCAGTTACATTGTGAAGTGCAACAATAGCCCTCCGATCTTATTCAAATTCATCTGCACCGTTGAATTGACTTCATTGAATCTTGCGTTCATTTCTCCAATTCGCACTTTGGCATTTCGACAATCCTTTTGTGTGGAATCTAGACTCTCCAAGTCGTGATCTCCAAAACTCTGGAAAAAAAAAGGAGCTTGCCGCTTCAACCTTTTCTCTACAGCTCTTTGACCATGTGATTATGAGAGGTGACCAAGCACTTATCCATATAGTTCTTTCACGATTTCGCTTTTCGACGCTTTGACATTCCTGTGGCGATGAGTTCTTGATGCTCCATGTCCCAGTATCCAAAGATACGAAATGCAGTCGGATCAACGGTCCACACCCTAGATGATTCGACGGTCTAGATCTCTTCGTGATTTCGCACATCATGATTTTGGCATTCTTGACATGAGAGTTCTTGACAACTCCACCTCCCGGTCTGCGAAACTTTGAAATGGAGTCAGCTCAACTTTTTAGCTTTTCGCACATCGCAACTTCAGAATTCCTATTGTGAGAGTCCTTGACATCTCCAACTCTTGGTATCCGAACCTCCGATATAGAGTCTTTGACATTTTGCGATTTCTCATCTCGCGACTTCAGGTTTCATGACTTTGGGACTCTTGTAGTAAGAGTTTTTGACATCCCTAACTCCTAGTATCCAAAATCCTGGTATCCGAACCTGTCTCCTGCTTTCAGGATTTCGGCGTTTTGCATTTCTTGATTCTGGGACTCCTGATTATGAAGAGTCTTGACTCTTCCAAATCCCGGTATCCGAAACTCCAAAGTGGAGTTATTTCCCGATCTGTGAAACTCTTCGTTTATGTGCCTATTTCAGGATTTCAACATTTATCATTTCATCGTTTCAGCATTTCAACACTCCTGTGGTGAAGTGTTTCGACACTTCAACTCCCGGTATCCGAGACTCCGAAATGGAGTTATTTCCCGGTCTGCAAAACTCTTTTTGATGTGCCTGTTTCGGGATTCTGGATTTCGCAACTCTGAGACTCTTGTGTTGAAGAGTCTCAACTCTTGACTTCTCAATCTCCCGGTATCCGAAAATCTGAAATGGATTTTACACTTCTGATCTTTCCATGCAATTATTCCTGCGTTGTTGGTCTTCCTTGCATTCCTGTTTTCCATGAGTCACCCAGTCGTGTTACTAAGTCGTGTTACTAATGAGTCACCCAGGAAGAATGCTCCTCCACTGGTGTTTTTTCTCTCATCAACACAGTTTGTCCAATCTGCATCTGAATAGGCAGTTAACTAAAAATTTTGATTTCTGGGATACCACAGACCATAAGTCATTGTTTCTTTCAAATACCTAAATATCCTTTTGATAGATTTCAAATGACTCTGTTTAGGTGCATACTGATATCTTCCTACCATTCCAACTATTAGCGCTCTGTAAATTTCCTAGAGGTTGTTCGAAAGAAGAAATCTATGAGAGGTAAATTTATCCAACCACTTTTGAAGCTGGGATCTAGCCTTCCAACTTCAGAGAGGGATCTCTCTATGATTTAAATATGTTTCAAAGTTTTTAAATATTAGGCTAGAAAAATAGATAAGTCGATTTTGTGTCGTAGTGTTTGTTGAGTTGGTTGAGATAGTTTACACATCCATTGGGCTATGGGGTCCATGTCGTAAGGATGAAATCTGAACCAGAAAAAACAAAGGAACCTTGCATAGGGAGAGATAATATAATCATTGGATTCTTTAGTAGCATAAATGAGGAATAGCAGAAAAGATGAGAAAGACAATTACAACAAAGAAGCAATTAAGAATTTCTTTATCGTAAAATGAGATGATAAAACAATTAAATCTTTTGAGTCAGAAACAGGGTATACGAGATAAATCTTGCAACGTTTGTTACTTCCAAAGATTAGATTTAGAAGACAGTATGATAACAAAGTGAGAATAACATTTAAATTAGAAAGAACAACATCACCAGTGAATACACGTAAGAATCCTGTAAAAGTGCCTCTTTCTATTAATGGATTATCTCTTCAAAAATATTACAGTCTGATAACTTGCAGGGTGTGAAGATCAACCACCCTCAATACTTCGTGAGATGAAATATTTATAACTCAAAATTACAAACGATCCTATCATTAATTACCAAGACATGCTAAATCTATTTTTAGCCTAACTAACTTAAGAAATTTCATAAATCTAGGAACTACTTGATGATGTGGTGTAACTGCATGCTGATTTCTGGGTGGGTCGTTGATGAAGCCTCTGTACAACCTCATATGACTGGACAAATGACTGGGATAGGACAAATCATCTGCTACTCGATCAGATCACAGAGTTCCTCCCATCGAAGATGACTAGGCACATTGACTTTGAGTAGCCTTCGATACACTTCATCCATTTCTGTGTACTTGGCGAAGGTAGGTTTGGTGATGAAGATGTATTGAATCTCATGTTGAATACTGATGTCCCACTGAAGTGCATCTAGAAATGCCTTGCTGGTGATGCTACCTTGAATTCCTGAAAATTTGGAACTATCCTTAGCAACATCGGCCAGTCTCTTTTTGTAGTCTGGGAGTGTCATCAATTTATCACTGATTACCTTCAGACCAGGAAGACCTTTCTTCTATAGAGCCTCAATCTTACTAAAAAATATTTGTACCCCCAGGTCCATGGCCTGAACCTTTTATTCCAACTGAAGCATTAATCCTCTCTTGGTCAAAACTCTTTTTACCTCAAGGATGGTCTCTGTTGTGTCTTCAATCTTTAGCTCTTCCAGTTCCTCCCTGGTCTTAGAATTTAGGAACTTGATGATTTCATTAGCTTGTGTGGGAATCTCTCCTAATTCTGATATGATCTTCTCAATGGCCTGTTTTCTTCTCTGCACCAATTCATTCTGCTCAAACATGATCTGTATCATGGGCCATATCTCATTCACAGACTTGGTGATGTCTGTCTAGACACTTTCTTTAACCTCAGCCAAAGTTTTACCTGCCACTGTTTGCTTCCAGAGATGTTGTAACTCTTGTTTGAGCTGGTCTGATACCTGCTTTTCATTGGAGAGGCTGATATGAAAGGAATATTTGAGTTCATAAAGGTTCTCAATCTCGTTTTTGAGCCTGCTGATCTTTGTTTCCTGCAGGTTCATCTTTTCCATAGATTTAGCCAAATCGACTGTCTTTTCCAGGGATGTCAGTGGAGTCTCAGATGGGATTTTTGTCACTGACATTGTGCTCACTCCCGAAATTGGAATGGCACTTATTGTAATGACTTCCATTGGCTTCAATTGTTCTTTCTCTTTCACCAAATTCTCCATGTTGGCTTCCATTTCTTTTAGTTGTGCATTCTGCTCCATGAGTAGTTTGAGCATTTCATCTTTTTCTCCTTCTTTCTCTGCTATCTCCTTCGCCCACAAATCCTCTATTGGTGAGAGTTTCAGTTGTTTCCTTAAGGAGGCTATGTCAGCATTCTTCTTCTTAATCATCTCCTTGGTTGCCTTCACATTCGAAGGATCATAACCCATCTTGAGAACCAGTTCCTCCAAAGTCTTGATCCTGTTGTCGTTGGCAAAGGATGATATCTTCTCTAACTTCAACTGTGTTTGAACGTTGTTCAGGGACACTTGCAATTTGGATGTAGTAGTGGATGCATGTGCCAGTGTATAAAATACCATTTCCCCTGTTTGCTTATGCACATCCATCTGATCAGTCGGATGCACATCCTTCATCTGGAATTCAAAAGTGCCCCTTTTGTAATCAGTGATCACCTTTGGATCTGGCACCTGTACTTGGAGGAATACCATATGCATTCTGCCCTTCTCGGTGTCAAATGTCGATAGTATCCTATGTTATGCAGTCGATGTCTGCTTCCAAAACTAAGCCCAAGTGCTACTGGTTAGTGTTTGGTTCCTTTTCTTGATCAGCTAATATTTTTCAAAGATGCTTAGCTTCGGTCCTACCTTGCCTGGCTGGGTGGTCGATGGAGAATCTGTAGATTTATTCGGCAACACTGAGGTTATGATATGATGGAGGCTTTCTCTAAGGGGTGGCCTATCGACCTTGGTCACTGTAGTATACGAGACTTCCTTTTCCCCAGTCGGGTCAGGAGATGGAATGGTTTTACACCTCTTGGTGTGCAATTGGAATTCTTCTGGCAACACCTCAGTGACAGGTGGAGATAAATATTGCCTAGGCCTTTTCTCTTTCAGAACCTGTGGTGTGGTTGTTTACAATACAGTGGTTGGGGGATCCTTCTTTTCTGCTTCGACAAAAGTGTTAGGCTCCCATGCAATCTGATTTGCAAATTTCTCAATTTCAGTCCTAGGTTCGTGGACATATGGGATGTTCTTGATTTTCACCCCCATCTCGGAGATGATCCCACATGGATCATAATTCCATGGGAAACTCATGAAGAACTTAATTTCCTTCAACAACATGTCTACTTCTTCTCGAGCGCCACGATTGTTGTAGATGAAAGAGCCAATCTGCCCTTTAATTCTAAGCTATTGTTTTTTCTTTAGAGACACAAAATGGATATCATCAGAGTTTATCATCTTCCTTATATACTCTAGAGAAAAAATTCTGATAGGCAGGTATTTTGAAAGCTTATACGGGGCCACCTCACACCCGTATACTCTGATCTCAATGTAATCTTAGTACAAATAGCAATCACCCGTCTTGGTGTGATCTAAAAGTTGCAGGATCCTCTGAACTTCATTTATCCGAGGCTTGGGCCTGCCGTTAAGAATACTTACCATTGGGTGGTAGAATTGATCGATGAAATCTTTGAAACTGAACTATATGGAGTTATGCTTGAGAAAGGAGGTCCATGTGGTCAATGCCTGGGGTCTACCATCTCCATCCATCTTCTGCATGGAAAATAAAAATTTGTCCGCTTGGAAGAAAATGAACAAATATGCCAGTATGGAAGAGTACCAGAACATGCCTTCCATGGGGAAATTAACCAACTGTTTGTGAATATTGTTCACCAGGAACATGCTGAAGTCAAACTAGGTAGTGGGCTTCTCATCGGTAGAGAAGATGGATAAAAATCCCAGAATGGGTTCATCTACCCACTGATCTGAATAGTATCCCAACAAGGCACATAGGGACGAGATGATCTGATTTCCTTTGGTAGAAAACATGGAAGAAGCATAAGGGGGATTTGTGGAGGGAAATTGAGCAGATGGTGGGAGGAAAAGCTAGAATATTTGAGCTCTTTTGGGGAAGGTCATTTTCTGGTATAATTCTGTGAGGATTTCCAGGTTGAATGGTGATGCAGAGTCAGCTCGTGGGATTTGCATCATTTGGTCGATGGATTCAGGCGTGATGAGGAACAACATTTCTCTGGACGAGGAGACGATGGCTCTTTTCTTAGGAATGTAGTGGGATTGGCACTTGAGGGTGAAATCTGGAAAAGGGTGAATCTGGGGAAAGAGATATAGAGGTAAGTTGGACTCCCAGAGTCCAATTTCGTCACTCTGGTCCAGGAAAACTTCCTTGAGCCACGACTGAAGGTCTTCGAAATCAAAATCACACTTTCTATCTGCGATTAAACGATCTTTGTTAGCTAGTGGGATTCTTTCAAGGTTGACAGGAGGCAGGAGAAATGGATTCTCCTCTTCCTCTACTTGTTTTGACTTTGGCGCCATTATTGCAACAATACCTGCAAGAAAAACAACGTTAGTGGGGCGACTGCGGGTGGGGGTGACTGACGATAATGGAGGTTAAAATGGTGTGAACTTATCTGGTGCAAGGAGTGGGTAAATGGAAAGTAGGAAGAATAAGGGTAGTTTTGAGTAAACAGGTGTTCGTTGGGCGTGGGAGATAGGTCAGTTGGTTAACAGATAGGTTATCCAGTAATAAATGCCCAATGGATCACTTAGAGTGTGAGATGGCAGGTGACGGTGACTGAGGGATACATATGGGTGATGTGGCGGTTACCGATTGGGGTAACAATCATTGTGAGGGGGCTTGCCACGAGCGAATGGGGGGAAAAACTGACAGAAATTATGGGACGTGACTCTTTCGGGAAAGGTGGATGATGACATCAGGAGGTGACAAAATGTATGTCAGTCCATAGGAGGTGATGGGACTCGGGACCGGTAGATCGATGCCACGTTTAGACAGGGGCCCTCCAGAGGAAAGATTCCATTCCGGATCCCCCCCTCAGTTAAAAGAAGATCAGTTGGGGGGGTTCGAAAAACACCTTGAGTCGTTGATCTGTGCGCTTGCTTCTTAGCCGTAGATCTGTGTGCATTGTTTATCACACATTCTCGACCCCCCCTCTATTAAATGCAGAACAGACGGGGGGGTCCATAATCCAATATTCATAGTAGATTTTCTCGCTTAAACTTGAGCTGTCCAGATGCGCATGGGTCTTATCTGCAATTCTGGACCCCCCCCTCCGTTAAAGATAGAATGGTTGGGGGGTCCGAAAATATCTATTCACCGTAGATCCGGGTGAAATCATCTGGACCATTGATATATGAATGAAGCATAATTGGGGGCGTGGAAAATACATGCACCGAGAAACTTAGGGTAAGTACATTTCATGGGTTTTTTCCCAAGGCTTTTCATGTCTACCCCACCAAGGGGTTAGTCCAACAACCTTTAGGTATCCAAATCATGGTGTAACATTTATCATCAATATGATTTTATTGAGGTAAAGACACTAGCCTATATTCTAGCCTAGTTTTCTATGACAATTAACCCAGATTAAACTGTTGGGTTAAGAATTTACTCTACCTTGGGGCTATCTGACCAAGATTAGACAGTCTGGCCAGATTTATTCACTAATCTAACCTAGACACTTTGGCTAAGATTAAACGGTTTAGCCAAACTTATTCACTAACCCAATCAACATCAATTTAAAGAGAACTTGGCCATGCTTGAAAGGTATGGACCAAGTTACTATTATTGCATGGGGCTTTTATTGAAATTATTTTATGCCCTCTTTTCTTTTTCTTTTCTTTTCTTTCTTTTTTCTTTTCTTTTCTTTTCTTTTCTTTCTTCTTTTCTTTCTTTTTTCTTTTCAATTTTTTTTGCAGAATGAAAAAATCATTTGTCAACAAAAACACTAGAGATAGATAATATTCCAGTCACTAGTTGATTCTATAACTTATAGGGTGATAACAACGGCTGCACCTGGGGATGGTTCTTTCCCTGTCAAGTTCCAAGAATCCTGGTCCCTGACGTTTTGAGAATTCCTCCCTAGTGGCCTTTGTTGTTTGATTGGTTTTATTCTCAGAAAATGGAAGAACAATGGTCGACAGCTTAGGGCCTTCTCTTCGGGATTCAACCAACTGACTAATGTTATTCACTCAGAAAATGCAGGGGAAAAATAAAGATGGTATGTACAATGGAGAGTGAAAACTCGAGTCTCTACTGAGGCGGTACATAATGCTTCACCATTCTGCCATTTACAGGTCCTCCTGGTAGATCTGTCCCATCAGCGTTGTTTAGCAAGAAAGTGTCGTTTCCCCTAAATGATTGAATCTTGAATGGTCCCTTCCACAAACTGTCGAATTTTCCGTGCTTTCCATTGTCTTCATTTTTGGTGTCCCATCTAAGCACCAAAAATCCTAGCTCAAAATCATCTTCCTTGGTTCTTTTGTCAAAAATCTTCTTGATGATTTCTTGGACTACCTGAGTCTTGTTGAAAACTTCTTCCCTAGACTGTTGTAAATGAATCATCGGATTGATCCTTCTCTATGAGTCATTTGGCTCGACTTGTACATCTTGAAGAAATTTCATGACGGGAACTCCTAAGGAAGTGGGGAAAACTGCTTCTATTCCATAGACCAGCTGATATGGTGACATACCGATTGACCTTTTGGTGGTCAGTCTGTCAGCCCATAATGTGAAAACCAACTTGTTATGCCACGATTTCTTGTTTTCTTGCAACATCTTCTTAATGATGTTTACTAAGGTTTTGTTTGAAGATTCCTCTAGACCATTCCCATGAGGGTAGTAAGTTGTGGAATGTCCCAAACCAATGTGATACTGGTTGCAGAAATCTATGAGTTTCTTCAATCGAAAAGCAACTGCATTATCAATTATAATCTTTCTAGGACATCCAAAGTGAGACAAGATATTATTTTCAAGGAATTTGATAATAACAGAATCAGTGGCTTGCCTTCTTGGTACTGGTTCGATCCATTTTGTAAAATAATTTGTGGCAGTGAGAATCCACCTGTGTTGGCCTGAAGAAGGGGGGTGTATTTCTCCAATGAAGTTCAATCCCTATTGCTGGAAAGGGGCTTCAACTGAGATCGGTTTTAGGGGAAGAGGGAGAAGTTTCCTTTTGCCTTCAAACAACTGACATTGGTGACATGAAGTCATTGTATGATGTACATCAATGAATAGAGTGGGCCAATAGAATCTGGCTCTGAGGATTTTGTTGGCTGTGACCTTCCAGTTCAGATGGCCACCACATTCTCCTGCATGAAATTCTTGTAACACTTTGTCAGCTTCATCTTTCAATAAACAGTTTAACAAAATACCTCCAAGATCTTTCCAATACAAATTTCCTTCTAGAATACAAAATTTTAATGCTTTCAACTTCAAAAATCTAGCTTTAGTCTTAGTCAAACCAGGGGGAGATTGTAAATTATGCAGAACAAATATAAGGTCTGCATACCATGGAGAGTTGAGAAATACCTCTCTCATGCTTGTAGTCACCATCTCACCCTGTTCATTTGCTACAGCTAAAAAATTAATGTCAAGAGCATGGAAATTAGATTCAACCATTAATTTAGCTAGGCCTTGACCTTTAATTAGTTTTGTAGGCTTAATATCTATGTCATATTTTGTCCTGAAGATGGATCCTGTTGTGGATCCGAAACGTTGACAACCTCTCAAAAGCATTGTGGTTATTCCGACATTTTCTGAACAAATCTCTCACCACAGAAACCTAAATGATCAAATCCATTTTACTCTTCTTCCATCCGGATTGTCCTGGGTAAAAATGTCTTTTACTACCGTATTCAGAACATATGCAATGGTGTGAGAATGGAGAATGTATACTCTAAAGTATTTTATGGATTTTACCAAGGCAAAAACCTATTTCTCCATTATCTTGTAATTCAAAGAAACATCTATTAACTCTTTACTGAAGAAAGCTATGGGATGTTCATACCCTTCATTGTTCTTCTGTAGTAATACCGCTGCAATGGTATGTTCAAAAGAGAAAGAAAAAAGATAGAAATCCTTGGTAAAATCAGGTCTAATCAAGATGGGGGTCTGTGTGAGTGCTCGCTTGACTTGTTCGAAAGACTCCCTGGACTCGGTGTCCAATTTTATTTTTACGTCCTTTTTTAACATATTTGTAATGTTTCTGAGGAGCTCAGCTAGATTGGGTATGAATCTTCATAGAAAATTTATTTTTCCGATAAAGGACTGTAATTCTTTGATGTTTCTTGGGTGTTCTAATTTTTGTATGGCCTCGATTATGCTAGGGTCTATTTTGATTCCATCCTTGGAGATTATGTGCCCTATCAGTTTTCCTTCCTCCAGTCCGAAAAGGATTTTCTTAGGATTTAAAGAAATCCCAAAACTCCTGCATTTCTCGAAGACTCGTTTGAGATGTCTCAGGTGCTCGTCATCAGATTGGGAAAACACAGTTACATTGTCTAGATAGATGACGAAAAATTTACCTAACTCTTCCAAAAAGGTGATGTCCATCGCTCTCTAGAAGGTGGCTCCAACATTCATTAGACCAAAAGGCATTTTCACATACATGAAAGTTCCCCATGGTGTAGTGAAAGCGGTTTTGTCTTTGTCATCTGGGTGAACGAGGACTTGATTATAACCCGAGAAACCATCCAGCAAAGTGATTCGAATGGATCCAACTACCCTTTGTAGTATGTGGTCCATTTTTGGCAAGGGGTAATTGTCCTTCAGGGAAACCTTATTTAGATTTTGGAAATCTATGCAAAGCCTGATTTCCCCAAATTTCTTACATGTAGGGACCAAATTGGAGACCCATTTTGAAAAACGTAAAGGGACTATGATTTTGGCATACATTTTTTTGATTTCCTTTTCTATTAGAGGGAGTAACTTGGGATTTATTCTCCTAAGTTTCTGTCTGAACAGTTTTTGGTCTTCTTTTATTTGAATCTTGTGTTGTATGATGCTGGTATCATAAGCTTTCAAATCCTCATAACCCCAGGCAAATACATCTGAATATTCTTTGAATAGCTTTATGTATTTGAGTTTTTTCTCAGGGGGTAATGATTTGGACAACTTGACCATCCTGGGTTTCTCTTCTGTCCCTGTATTACAATCATCTACGTCTTGTCCACTGGCTTCAATTTTTGGTTTTTTGGCTACATCATTAAAATCAAACAAGTCCTCTAAAGGAACTAGACCCCTAGGTAAAACATTACTTTTCAAATGTAGAATATCAGTCTCCATCTCATCATCGCCTAATTCTCCCGAATCTATGCTATTTACACTATCATTTTCAAAATTAGATCTATTTACAATTTCATCTTCGTTCTCTAAATCTATATTTGTACATTCAAAATCATTTTTACATTGCAGAAAGTCTTCGATTTGATCATCATTGCCAAACACTTGCCAATACCTGATATTGTTGGGAACAGTTGGTATGCACTTTACCTCTACTGTGTATGGGCGATTCGAGTGAAAAGGAATCTTACATGTGGCTGCTGACGTAGCCAATCTTTCCACCAAAATGTTTTGTCCCCTGGGCATTACCTGCAAATCAACTTCAGTGAAACATCTCAGGGAATCAAGGACAACATTCCTATAAGATCTAAGACGAGGATGTTTCGCAGCATACTCACCTTTAATTTTCTTGATTATCAACTCAGAATCACCTCTTACCATAATTTGTTTGGCACCAACTCTTTTCAAAAGCTTCAAACCGAGCATCAAGGCTTCATACTCGGTGATATTGTTAGTGCATTGGAAATTTAATTTGTAAGAATGGTTTTCTGAATACCTGGTTCTGTGATTGTGCAGCCAAAATCCCACTCCAGCTCCTTCTTTCCTTACTTCTCTATCAAAATCCATGCTCCAGAAATCTGTCGGTAATTCTCCAGTTATCACATTTTTCTTCCTTTCTAACTCAATGATTTCTTGGCATTCCTCTGGACCAGATGTATCTTCTCCCAGCTAAGGTTTTTGTTCCTCCGTGTCACCATCGTTATACAGGATAAAAGAATCCAAGTGAGAATGCACAGAGTAAAGAGGATAGTTGTGCGGTTTTTCTTGGCTATTGACCATGTATTTCATCAATGTTCTCTGTATAGCCTTCTTTGCTGCCCAAAAACTGGGATAGTGGCATACGACATATCTAGATGCAGGGTACCTCTTATCCTATCCCCCGAAGACTGGGATAGCAACATTCCATACTTTGGGGGAATGTCTGCAACTACCACATCCATGACCATACTCTTTGCAGAAATCTGAGCCAAGGTGATACACAGGTCCTTGATCAAACCAATACATCTAAATTTACTGGAGTCGAATGAGTGTAAATCCTTGTAAGGTCTGGTGACCTCCAGTCCCAGTTTATCCATCACTTCTTTAGGCATCAGATTGTGGGAAGCACCCAAATCCAGCATAGAATTATGAAAGATCAGTTCATGTATATTTAGAATGATGTAAAAAGGAGCAACGTCATCATTATCGTCTCAACCATCTACTTCAGGTCCGAATAGAAGTTCAGGTTGAACATCTATAAGGTTCACAGTATCTGAATGATTTGTGGATCCAACGGTTAAGGCTTTCGTACCTATATCAGGTTCAATGGTCCACGCTTTAATCACTTGTGAACGATAAGAGTCTTTGTTAATCAACTCGGAAAGTGGGATGGGAATTTTTACTTTGGCCAACTCCCCTTTGAGGCTGAAAGGTGTAGGGAATCTGCTTTGGCTCGTCACCTCTGGTTTGTCTACCACATTCTTCTAGACAGAAGTACTTGGTTGATTAATTGATGAAACCTCAGGCTGGGGAAATCTTTTCAAAATAGTAAGGTTTCTTTTTGTAGGAACTTTGATGGTACTCTTCTCAGGAATCTTCCCGACAGATGGCTCAAAGACTTTCTTGGTTTCAACTATCTTCTTCGTTTCAATCATCATTTTTGGGGAACTCCCTTCTGTCTTTTTACTTTGCAGATTGTACTATCGGTGTACCTCCAAAATGGCATTTTCGAATGCCTGTTGCTCGACATCTTCATCTTCTTTACTTACTTTTTTTTGATTTAGAAGAAAAAGTTCTTACTCTTCTTGGGTAAGGAAAATATCTTCGTTATCGTGAATGCCCATGAGATTTATGTGAGTATCCTCTAGTTCCTCAATCACTTCCTCTCCTTCATCATCATAATTTTCTTGTAGGGGAGGTCTGATCTATTGATCTAGGCCTCTCTTCTCTCTTTGATCCCTAGGATATCTTTGTCTTATTTGAGGAGGGTTTCTCCTAAAGTTAGGATTCCAAACTTGAGGAGCTGGTGGGTTTTCTCTTAGAGGATTTATTTCTGACACAGTAAGTCTTTCCATCATTCTTTCCATTGCTTTGGCCAAGAAATCCAATTTGGAATCTGAGGTTGATGTGGAAGGTTCCTCTTTAATTGTGACTCTCCTCTTTGACCTCTGACGTGCCCTTTTGGCCAAAAAATTGTCCTGCACACTTATTGCGCTTTTCTGCATGTCTTCCAGGGTGGTAGAATTTCTTTCCCTTAGTTGGTATGACATATCAGCGTCAAAACCATCAGTAAATTTTATCAATGCCAAACCCTATGGAGGTTTGATTTCAGCTGGGATTACATTATACAGGTTATTGAAACGAGTGCAATAATCTTGTACTGTCTCACCTTGATTTCTTCTAATATTTTCGTATTCTGACAATATTTGGAGAGGGTTTTTCTTTACCTCCCATCTATCTAGAAAACTCCTTTCAAATGAGGTAAGGTCAAGGATTGAGGTGGCACGTAAACCTTTATACCATTTCTTGACATCACCTATCAAACTTTGGGCAAACAATCTCATTTGAACGTCAGCCTCATCTACTTCGTGTAGGTCAAAATAATCATTCATTTTATCAATGTGTTGTTGGGCGTTCAAAGGTCCTATTCCATCGAACTATGGGAGTCTTGTTTTATAGTCTTGGGGCATGGAATGAAGAGGCACGAACAACACCAAGGGAGTGTATCTGGCTACCATGATATGTGGAAGAGGTGGGATAACAAACTGGATGATAGGCGAGGTAGCGACTGAAGACGAGGATGAGGATGGACTGGCTAGCACCAAGGGAGTGGTTTGTGATTTAGCAGTGGGAGATAGAACTTCAGGAGTCCAGGGTTGCAAAACAGTTGGGTCCAAAATGATTTCAGTCACAAAACTATCGGATCTGGTCCTAACCAGGATTTTTTCCGAAGGGGTGTCAAAGTCATGGTTTTGAAAGGTAACGAGCTCCCCTGAACAGGAAAGGGACTTATGAAAAGGAGTATGACTTACTGAACCTTTAGCTACGGTCTTTTTCCTGAGCAACTATGAAAGGGTTATCTGTTAATATCACAAGTTTTGGGTCTAGATGAGATCGAGTATAAACTTTCTTGGGAGCCAGATTTCCTTTTGATTTTTATATATATACTTTTTAGTTTTACGAGTCTGA
>SNQJ01S0030057.1:23900-40844 GCA_010110895.2 Picea sitchensis
CCACCCTAGTTTCTCTGGCTGCAACCAGATGGAAGCTACAACTCCCTATGTTCAAGCACCCACTTGAACCTCTGAGGACAACAATCCTCCCTAGCACCTCCCTTCCACCCTACAATATAAATATTTGATATTATGACTTTTACAGTGATATAAAGTTCTTCAATGGCTTACCAATATCATCACTGTTCTGCTACAGTGTGCTACTCTATCTCCATCAGTGTCTTCTGCACACTCTTTGTGCATTATGTTCTTTTCCCTTTTATGCTCTTTGTGCCATGTCCCTTCAATGCACCATTCCCCTTCTGTCCATTTCTATTTTTGCGCTTTACCTCCTTCTTCACACCTCAATCACACTCAACCACCCCCATTTCTTCTTTGTTCAGCATTCTTATAGTCTTTTTGTACCGTTTTCATGAAATCTGCTTCTTACTCTGGCATCCTCCCCACCCCCAATCATCTCCACATCGGGGTGTTTTTTCCACTTCACTCTTCCACAACTATCCCATCTCTTGTGTGCCATGCTGTGTCTCTTCGTTTTGCATCTCCTTCTCATTGTTAGTGCTCTGTCTGATCATTATAGTAAGTCTTCATCTTCTCTGGTGGTTTCACCCAGGCATCCATGATCACTGGGTGTTATCTCGAGATTCCTCAATTTCTCTGGAAGTTGAGACTATTCATCTTCTCTGTCATGGATGAGATCATCCTCTAGCAGAAACCATCATTTGTTTCTAGAAGTTACACTGCGAAGTACAACAATAGCCCTCCGATCTTATTCAAATTCATCTGCACTGTTGATTGACTTCAATGAATCTTGCGTTCATTTTGTGATTTCTCACTTTGGCATTTTGGAAATCCTATTGTGTGGCATCTCGACTCTCCAAGTCGCGATCTCAAAAACTCCAAAAGAAAAAAGTATCTTGCCGCTCCAAGATTTTCTCTACAACTCTTTGATCATGTGACTACAAGAGGTGACCGAGCACTTATCCATATAGTGCTTTCATGATTTCGCTTTTCGGCACTTCGACATTCCTGTGGAGATGAGTTATTGATGCTCGATGTCCTGGTATCTGAAACTATGAAATGGAGTCGGATCAACGGTCTACACCCTAGATGATTAAACAATCCAAATCTCTTCGCGATTTCTCACGTCACGATTTCGACATTCTTGAAGTGAGAGTTCTTGACAACTCCACCTCCCAGTCTGCGAAACTCCGAAATGGAGTCAGCTCAACTTTTTGGATTTCTGCACTTCGCAACTTCAGTATTCCTATCATGAGAGTCCTTAACATATCCAACTCCCAGTATCCGAACCTCCGTTATGGATTCTTTGACATTTCGTGACTTTGGGACTCCTATAGTAAGATTTCTTGACATCCCCAACTCCCGGTATCTTAAATCCCCGTATCTGAACCTGTCTCCTGCTTTCAAGATTTCGGCGTTTCTCATTTTGTGATTCTGGGACTACTGATGATGAAGATTCTTGACTCTTCCAACTCCTGGTATCTGAAACTCTGAAGTGGAGTTATTTCCTGGTCTGCGAAACTCTTCATTTATGTGCCTATTTTAGTATTTTGACGTTTTCCATTTCATCGTTTCGACATTTCGGAACTCCTATGGTGAAGTGTTTCAACACGTCAACTCCCAGTATTCGAGACTCTGAAATGGAGTTATTTCCTGGTCTACAAAACTCTTGTTGATGTGCCTCTTTCGGGATTTCAGGATTCCGGATTTTGCAACTCTAAGACTCTTGTGTTGAAGAGTCTCAACTCTTGAATTCTCAATCTCCCGGTATTCGAAAATCTGAAATGGAGTTTACTCTTCTGTTCTTTCCATGTAATTATTCCTGCGTGGATGGTCTTCCTTGCCTGCTTGTTTTCCATCAAATTAAACAAGCACACTCTTGCACTCTTTGTGCACCTCTACATTATCTCTTATGAGCTTACGTTGTCCCTGTTTTTCCATCGCTGCATACTCTGATCTTGCCATCAATGACAGGCACACTTGCCTGTGAACATTCCAACAACTACAACATGTGTATTCTTGATAGGAGGTGTAGGCACCGAAAATACACTCATAGTTAAGGAAATATACTATTATAGCCTTAGTTTCCACCCTATAGGTTATAAGGGAGTTCATAAGGTAATATAATCCTAAACACATGATTTTTCTAATATTTAAGGCATTTTTGAGGGGCGTTGTGGGACACATAGGAAATGTCACACAACTATAGTCATTGGACATCAATATTTCAACAAGAAACTATATGTCAAACTTTCTACATTCATGAAGTTACAAGATGATAGATGAGGGATTAGTTGTATCTTTGTTTCAAGGTCCTAGGAACTCACATCATTCAAGTCTCTAGTGGTCTCTATAATATATCAAATCTCTCCCAAGAATCCTCCAAAGAACAATATAACAAAGGGAAGTCTTGGGAAAGAGGGGGGGAGAAAATAAATTGTATTGTTATCCTTTCCATTTGTAGAGGTGTTTTTCTTCTCCATCACAACTAGAACTCAGAGATCCTATCCTGACCAAGAATATGAAGGGAGAAGCAAGGAGAAAGGATTCAAGGGAGAATCGCATCATCACTAAGGTATGCTCTAATGTAAATGGTCTATTATATTAATAGATCAATGGTTTCCCCCAAATGTTTATGTTGATTATGCAAGATGTTTGGATTTGATTATATGAATGGTGAATTGAATTAGATCTAAGATATATTGATGATTTATGACACTATATAAATAATAAGATTGATATTGAGAGTTTCTTGTGTGTAGAAAGAAGGTGATAGGAGCAGGAGCTAGAACTTCAGATGTACATTAGCCAGGATAAAAAATATTCTTCCCACTTTGGTCAGTTGGCAATAATATTTATGTGGACCTCTAGTAATTTGTTCCATGTGGATTGGAAAGGAAATTTTGAAGCATTGGTACGTGATCCCTTACATAGGAACAACTTTTAGATACAAGGTATGATATTCTACCCTTCTTGAGTGTAAAAAAAATTGTTTGCTCTAGATCTAGGAAAGCATAGAAGTCTAAAACCCTTTTTGTCTAGGATCTATAGATTTTAACCTTGTACAATATTTTACTGCAAACATATTTTCAATAAAAGAATAGAAAATATACAATGGAAAATACACACATTAAACATAGAATTTTCCTCTGGAAACCCAAACTAGGAAAACCAACATATTATATATTCATTCATAATGATACCTTGTTTAGAATACAATATACATATAGGAGCCAATGACATCCAAAAACCTAACCCAATGACCTGGATTAGTCAAAATCCCTAATTCTTAACTTGAAATAGAAATCCATCGGCAAAAACCATGTGGCAAAAAACCGCCCAATAATGGACATGAAAATCGATTAAACAATGCGACACATTTCTCGAGGTAAAAAAAAATTATCGTGGGCATTTCCCCCCAACCCTTGTGAAGGGGGGATATTCCCCCCATATAACCCCCAAAGGGGGGGTCTAGAAGACCCCTCTCAAACCCCCCTGTGTGCTCGACGCAACATAGAAGACACTAGAGCTAGTCATGCAAATAATATAACGCATACCAAACATTCTCCCATTTGTTGTTTTCCTTGCATACACGGGGTTACAGGGTTACATAGTCAACAATCAAGGGAAACAATTACCATAGATCCTCTACACCAAGATAAATTCTCAGTTCTCATATATTTTTTTAATTAATATGCAACATTCTTCAAAGTGTCCACCTTCAACAACAACACTTTCTTTTCTTCAACAATATCTCTCAAAAATTGATATTGAATATCAATATGTTTTTTCTTTGAATGATAAGTCAGGTTCTTCGCTATGAAAATTGCAATCTGACTGTCACAATCTATCCTTACATCTTGTTGTACCAACCCAATACATGAACACAATCTTTGTAGCCATATTGCTTCTTTACTTGCATGAGTGGTTGCCATGTATTCAGCTTTTGTAGTTGAAAGTGTCACTACAACCTGTCTTTTTCTCATCCAACTGATTTCTCCCCTAAACGGGTTAAACATAAACATACTTGTAGATCTCCTACAATCTAGATCTCTAACCCAATTTGCATCCACAAAGCCATGTATTTACAACACTTTGTCCAATCCTGGTCTTCCTTGTTAGAAAAATCCATAGCTAACATTGCCACACAAATACCTAAAAACCATTTTTACTATTGTCCAATTCTCCTTCCTTGGTTTTGACATATACCTACTCAAAATTCCCACTACATGTTTAATGTCTAGTCTAGCATAGACCATTGCATACATCAAACTTCCAACTTAACTGAGATATCAAACATGAGACATGTCCTCCTCCTCTTCTTGTTTCTTGAGACACTTATCTACAAATAGAGTTACACCAATAGGAATAGGGACCTTGATCGATTTAAATTCATACATATTAAACCTCTACAATATTGTCTCGACATATTTTCTCTGATTTAACCATAGTTTCCTATTTTTCCAATCTCTTTTAATTTCCATGCCCAAAATGAAATTTGAAGCATTGAGATCCTTCATGTCAAATTTAGATGACAACTGAGTTTTCACATACTGGATAATCACCTTATTATCTCCTATGAACAACATGTCATCCACATACAAGATCAAATGATCACCAATTAATTTAAAATACACACATTGATCCTCTTTTCTTATTATGAAGCTAAGTCCCAGCATATAAGTATCAAATTTTTGATACCACATCCTTGGTGATTGTTTTAAACTATACAAGGACTTTTTCATCTTGCATACAAGATCCTTCCTTCTCTTTAGAGAAAATACTTCTAGCAACTTCATATATATTTCTTCTTCCAAATCCCCATGTAGGAATGTTGTCTTCACATCCAATTGTTCTACATCAAAATCAAATGCAATGGTAACAGATAATATAAATCTTATAGAATTTAAATTGGCAACATAAGAAAAAATATCACCAAATAAAATTCCCTCAACATGGGAATAACCCTTTGCTACTAATAGAGCTTTCTATTTCTCCACTTTTCCTTCTGCATTCATATTCTTTTTAAATACCCATGTGCGGCCAATGGGATTTCTTCAAATCAGAAACTCCACTAGATCCCAAGTCTACCATTTCTTCATCCATGGAATATTTCCATATCTTTCCATCCTCTGAATCCACTTTCCAGTAGCCTTCTTTCTTGAACCGATATCCTCAATACTAGAGTATGAGGATCTTCTTCTTTTGATTCATATTCTTCTGTAGATTTTGATAATTGATTCATCATCCTTTAAATAGAACTCTATTTTCTTTGGTTCTTCATTACTTGGTAGGACTTCATTTTTAACAACATCCTTCATTTCTCTAAATACTACATCTCAACTATACACAACCTTCTTAGTTTCTAGGTTCCAAAGATTATAACCTTTGAGAGCGTCTTTATACCCAATAAATATACACTCTTCATCCTTCTTATCTAGCTTACTCCCATTTTATTTTGGAACATGAACATAGGCCTCACAACCAAATACCTTGAGATGTGTGAGAGAAGGTTTCTTACTAGTCCATACCTCTTGTGGAGTCTTGTCATCCAATGTTGATGAGGGTGATCTCTTGACTAGGTAACATGCAGTACCCACTGCCTCTGCCAAAAATTATTTCCCTAACTCGACACTACTAAGCATACACCTTGATTTTTACATTATCATCCTATTAATCCTTTATGAAAATCCAATTTGTTGAGGTGTATATCGATTATTATTCTTCCTTGCTATACCACAATTCATAAAGAATTATTCAAATTCATTCCCGCGGAACTCTCCGCTATTATTTGTCCTCAACACCTTAATTTTTTTCTCTGTTTGATTCTCAACAAGATCCTTAAAATATTTAAACCTATCAAATACTTTATATTTCTTCCTGAGTAAATATATCCAAGTATTCCTTGAGAAGTCATCTATAAATGAGACATAGTACACAAATTTTCCCAATGATGGAACCGACACAGGTCCAAACACATCACTATGAACTAGGTGTAAATTTCATTTTTCCCTCGTTGCACGAGAGGGGAATCTTACCTGATTTTGTTTCCCATATACACAATGTTCACATAAATAAAAATCCAGAGAGCAGTTAGACATACCTTCAATGATACCTTTACCATGTAGTAGTTGAAGACCCTTCTCTCCGATATGCCCTAGTCTTTGATGCCACATCATAACCTTTTCTCTAGAGACTGTAGGAGTTCTTTATTCTTCAACTCCAATATCAGGAATAATGGAACTATTAAACCCATCACTAATAGTTATTCCTTGCATCTTATACATAGTTCTAAACCAAACTCCCTTTAGCAACACCATCTCTCCTTGAACCATCCTGTAGGTTTCCTTTTCAAATATTGTTTTTACCCCTGCATCATCCATTTTTCTTACGAAAATCAAATTTATAGCCAAACCTGAGATGTGCAGAACATCGTGTAGTGTTCTAATCCTTCCATCTATGAGCCTCAACTTCCTCGTCCTATGATTTTGGTTGTCGATTCATAACCTAGGAAAACATTACCTCCATCATACCTTTGATATTCTTAGAACCACTCCCTATGGGGAGTCATATGAAAGGGTTCACCTCAGACAACCAAACATGCTTCATGATATGCATATGTGCTTGAAGAAGCCAAGTACACATCCCTTCCTTACTCCTTGGAGGTCTTTTCTTCTATAGAAGAAGCTTCTTTAGATCCCTTCTTTTTCTCAATTTTGGATCTACACTACTTCTTATAGTGCCCTTCTTTTCCACATATCGATCATACCTTTACAAACTTTCTAGGAGACTTATATCTCCCACTTAAGGACTTGGATATATTTATTTCCTGGGAGCATCCTCTTGCAAATAATGCATCTGTGCTCTATCCTTCCATGTTCTTCGTAAAGAGAACAGTAAATTGAGACACTATCTTCATATGAAATTTTAATCTCAACAGATACTAACTGACTTACCACAATATTGAAGGTGTTCAAATTCTCTTCCATTGAGTCTCCATCTCTCATCATGAGGTTATACAACTTATTTCTTAGGAATAATTTATTTACTAGGGACTTATAATGATACAACTTCCTCAATTTATCCCATAAATATTTGGTTGTAGCTTCCTATGGCACATTCAATAATATTGAATCTGAGAGACACAATGGGATTATTCTCTTCGCTTTCTGATCCAACTTTTTCCATTCATATGTTGAATTTCTTGTAGGTGCAGTACATGGATCCACCATGATCAATTGATCTCTATCCACCAATAGATCTTACATCATGATCTTCCACAACTCAAAACTTTTCCCATTAAACTTCCCGATCTTCATTTTCCAACTACTCACCATTTATTTTCACTTGAAAAAATCAATTCCGCCGATCTCCCATTGTAACAAGGATTATCACAATCTTGAGCCAAACCCTTGACCACAAAGGCACACCCATGAATCCAACAAAAATATGATACCAAATGTATATTTTAACCTTGTACAATATTTTATTGCAAACAAATTTTCAATAAAAGAACATAAAATGTACAATGGAAAATACACACATTACATATTGATTTTTCCCCTGGAAACCCAAATTGGGAAAACCAACATATTCTATATTCATTCATAGTGATACATTTTTTACAATACAATATACATATAGGATCCATGAGCATCCAAAAACCTAACCCAATCACCTAGATTAGTCAAAAACCCCAATTTGTTAACTAGAAATACAAAACCATCAACAAAAACCATATGTCAAAAAACCACCCAACAATGGACACAAAAATCAAGGTGACATGAAAAATGAGGTAAAATGTGACATGTTTCCTGAGGAAAAAAAAATCTCAGGGGAACTACCTACGAACCCCTGCGTAGGGGGGATATCACCCCCCTCAAATCCCCCTGTGCACCAAATGTAACATAGCAGACACTAGAGATAGTCATGCAAATACTATAACACATACCCAACATGATCATTATGCATTTCCTAGGGATATTTTGTTGAGTATTTAGTAAGATCCATATGATATTTTGTCCCATAACAGAACTGATGACTCCGTTGGGGAAGGATATTTGATTCTTCTCTAGAATCCATTTCCTAACACACCCTCTATTTGTGGTTTTTTGTTTGTTTTCTTTGCCCAATGTTTTTTCATAGGTATAAAGCTATTAGATATGATAGATCTGATACATATCTAATAGATCTAAAGTGGATCCCTTTTCTAAAAATCAATTTTTTTGTAATAGTCACTTGTTGAACTATAAGGGTCACACAACTATCCCAATAAATTGGGGAAATTGGATAATTTCCAAACCTTTGAGATCAGGTCTAGTCCATCTAGTCTCTAAGGTCTTTATGGGTCCATGTTCTAAAACAATTATCTACGTTTTAACTTTCTGGTCACATAAGTCATCTTCCTTGGTTGTTTGGAGTGTGATTGTGTGATTTGTTTTGGATCATTTAGATCACCCTATTTGTTTTCTAGTGATCCTATTCTACTGGGAAAGTAATCCCAATTGATACAAAGAGATCTAGTTGTGTTTGTCATTGGTTTACTAGTCTCCCTTTTGTAATTGTTGTCCATCACTAGATCTACCTTCCTCGATGATTTTTGAGTAAGATCTTAGAAGATACACTAGAGTAGGTTACCAATTCCAATTTCCTACATCCCCTTTTATTCTTTTTTTTGTTGGGTTTCCTTTTTCATTTGCATTCTGGTGTAGATAAAAACTCTTTTTGCATTATAATCGGAAAAAATAACAAAACAAAAAGACAAAACCTTTGCATGCTTGATTTCTTTTGAAGCATTAGTGAAAGAGTGCATTAGGATCATTATTTGGTTTCATATCTGAATTATTTGTTGGTTGCTTGGTGTATGTGAGGTTTCATTTAAAATGTTACAAAGAAGGAAAACAAATCTCTTTCCCTCCCATAGCTAGATTTCATCAAATTGAGAATTTGCATTATAATATTTGCATTGTTGGATGGGTCAAGAGTCATAGCATCACAAAAGTTTCATTCTCTTCCATTATACTTAAGAAACGACTTTAAAAAATAAAATGTGTAATCTATAATTTATTAGACACTTTTATTTCATATTGAACCAACATTAGATAGGATTACGGCCTTGGATTAGGATTGGAGAGAAAAATATCCAAGGCCATGAAAACAAAACTTAGGAGTCATTAAAGAGTGTTAAATGCATTATTGCAACCAATGTGTCAATAGACTCCTATAAAACAGGAGTTAAGCACTAGGTCGCATCCTGGAAATTAGGGAGATTACCCCTCTCTTCTTGTTTTGGTGCTTTTGGTACCACTTCAATTTCTACGTATATGGGGGTTTCGTTGGTTAATGCCCTCATATCTTTAGGATTTTTTACCCTTCCCTTATGTGCAGTCAGACCAATGACTATTTTTGTGACCATCAATTTTTAGGTGGTATTCTTAGTGACCTTTCATAAGGAACTATAGAGGTGACTGTAAGTGGGATGTGCCTATTGTACCTGAGGAAAAAATTTGTTTATGGTCTCAGTCCCCCTAGAGGGTGCCTACCTTAATAAAGGGTTCTTGAAATGGTCAACGATGTTTCACATAGATTATTATAACTGCTCCCCATACCTTCGTTATCCAATCTTGTGGGGATTTCATCTCCCATATAGGGTTGGTTCTCAGAAGGCCCTTGAGACAATTGGTTTTCTTGTTGTTAGCCTAGATTGATTAGGGGTGTTCTATTTGAAGTGTGAGTCTAGGTTGGCCTTAGGTTGGATTTTATTTATATTTTCACTTATTACCTTCACCGTGGCTAAATCATTGTGCCAGTCGGGTCGATTATGTGGACTTGAACCTATCATGGAGGAACAACCCCCTATCAAGTGACACGAGTTAGGTGACAAGGAGTTCATAGGGTCTTATCTTTTTTTTATGAGACTAGTTTTTTCAAAGTAGAAGTGGTAGAAGAAGGTCCTCCACCAAATTTTAATCCTCCTTTGACTGAGCTAGACACAACTCTACTCGTCCAAGTAAGAGAAATATTCATTTCACCTTTTTCTTTGTTTAGTGATCCTCCCACCATGTCAGGACCGAGTGTTTCATCTAGTGTAGTTGATCCTATGAACCCATAATCAAGTGGGACTGGGGGGAATCCCCTAGGAGGCATCTTGGTGATGTGTTCATTACCACCCATTAGCTCTGTTGGACCTAAAATGTCCATACCATTTTCTACATGTCCGTCAATCTAGGGGACATCGACTTTGTCAAATTTTCCTTATGTAAGTACACCTAACATCCCTACACCCATCCCATCCACTTCAAATCCCCTTCTGTATATTTTTATAGTGGGGGTATGAGATTTGGTTTCATCTTGGGATGTGGAAATTATTCCACCTGCACAAATCCTATGAGTAGCCCGAGATCATCGGGTGAGGGTGAAACTTTTGGGTGAAATGTTTCTAATTGTTTTTGAGTTGTCCCTAGTTAGGTTGGGGGAAATAGTACATTAGGATTTTTCAAATTTACATGGGTTAGTACACCCTTCCCTAGGGGCCCATCCCTTGGGGGGGAATTTTCACCATGGGTAGGATTTCCCTTTTTTAACACATCCAGTCATGGGGGTTTATTCCCTAGGACTAACTTTAGAAATTATTTTCCTAGAGGGTTCACATTTACTCCTGTGGGAAACCCACCTGGGGTCATGTTTGGTTATGGGAGAAGTTGTGCTCCTAGAAGTGCCACCATTACAAGGGACACTCACTCTTTGATATTTCCTCGGTCCTCCAATAGTAAAAATATAGGGGGAACGTAAGGTCCATCTGGGAAAACAGAGACTTCACCTCCCTCCTAGTATTCATTTTCACCATTTCCTTTCCTGGAGACATTAGACTTACCTAATTTTTAATGATTGATGAATCACCCTGTTTCTCATGACCCTTCATGGTCATTTATGCATACCAATCTACCTTCATATATCCCAAAATTAGATGGAAAGCCAGGAGAAGACCAGTCTACACACATCATGACATACCACTTATGGTTCTCATCCAATTATTTGATGGATGATAGTGTGAGGCTGGATTTTTCCCAACGATCCTTGAATGGATCTTTTGCTAAATGCTACATTGAAATAAAAGGAGGCTACTTAAAAAAATTCAATGACATGGAAATGGAATTCTAAACACATCACCAATTTCCCATAAGGTACAAGATAGGGTTGAAGCTCTTGACTTCACTGCGACCAGATAATGTCACTCATATTTTCAATCATATACATGAGTGGAGATGAATATGTAGGATGATTAAGACACAAATATCGGAAAACATCCTAGTGGAGTGGTTCACAAAGTCCCATCTACCACCCATTTCCTGAGACATAGCTATGGATGGTGAGACAACCAAGGAGCAGGCCATTTTTCCTTCCCAACACTTAGAATTGATTTACACTTGGGTACACTTTATGACATCATTCCAAATGATCCTGGGCCATTGAAATATCCATGGAAGCCAACACTAGGACCCCATGTTGATGGTGTGGTTGGTTCTGTATCCCATGCCTATGTAAAGAAGTTAGTTGATAAATTGGTTCACATGTCGATTTCATCAACCCCATCGGATTCTAGAACTAATGCTCCAACTTATATGGTCCCTACTTAGACCTCCGAGTTGAATTTGGTGCAGTCCACACAGCCAAACAATCCTCAACAACCTAGAGGAAAGAACAAAATGAACAAAAAACAAATTCCAATATTGAGAAAGGGACTACTCCCACCTAGAATACCGAGGAGGGAAACACTAAGGAGAGAGAGAAGATTCATTTTAACTACATGATTTATGGGGATGATGATTCTACTCATCAGTGTCTTCGAAAGAATGAGGTCCACGGTTTGGCACAATAGTGGCCCCCCAAAAAACCTGTTGTCTTAACCCATCCTTTCCACCTCAACCTCAAAACATGGTTTCCACAAATCATGCCCCTATAGAAGGGGACATGGAGGGTACCCATCATCATGTGGCGTCTTCCTCAAATCATGACATTTTTATGTGTCACCAGACAATTAATTTGTAGACTTGGGATAAAAATTATGGTATTTGTGATCCTTTCCATGTCGACCCAGAAGTAGCATCTTTTTCCTAGCCTCATCGCCCTCTTCATATTGAGAAGCCATATTTTGATGCACCACTTCTTCCCCTGAAGGGCGTTCTTTGACATCTGATGCATAATCCAAACATACGGGGTGCCCAAATATAGTATTGTGTAAGGCATGGCCTAGGCACCATGTGCCATGTCTGCACTTGAAGTTATCCAAAGCTGCCCCATCTAGCAGAAATCCTGTTTTTCAACCATATGTGAGGTTGATCCCTTGGAGTAAAGTTTGATGAGATTCAATTCTTCTTAGGTTACTCATAATCTCTCCCATTAGGTTGTCTTCTAGAGAATAGTGTGATCTATGGGGAAAAACATCTATAGAATGATGGTGGATGAAGGAGCCTTAACTTGTATAATTTCTATTTATTATTGGAAGCCCATCATATATCCTAATCTTGACATGTTTGAAACACTACTAAAATCATTTTATGGACACATGTTCCAACCTCAGGGAGTCATCACCACCTTACCCATCGAGTTAGGTGGTAAGACTGTCTCTATCATTTTGAATGTCATCGATGCACCTCTTGAGTACAATTTTCTACTCGGGCATAATTGGTTCTACGAGATGACTACAATTGTCTCATCGTTATTTAGGGTCTTACACTTCCCTCATCAAGGAAAAATAGTGAGGATAGATCATATTGCATTCTACACCCTAGACCTTGGATATAATGTGGGGTTAAACATACCCTTTGCCGATGATACTTAGTAGTATTTAATGAATGTTGGTTCGGGGATGTTCAAATATCCTTCGATGATGGTAATTTTTTCTCTTCCCCCACCATCTCCTACTACAACTATCACTCCTATCAACACAATTTTATCATTTACTAGTGGATCCCTCATGCCTGTTGATCCTTGGGTGGTACCTCATCCTGAGGATGTTAAATCATTTGGATCATCCATGCCACTCACCATGGATGAGATTGTCAATATAGAAATCCCATCAAAATCCACTGATACTGGTCAACAACTGCATCCTCATATGGAGTTTCATCTTCATACTCTTCCCATACAGTTTGTTGACTCTCCGCATTCACATGACATCCTAGATTTTGATTTTTCCTTCAGAAGAGGCCATCCTAGAAGTCATGGATTCCTTTCATCATCCAAAGGATGATTTGGTGTAGATATCATCTTTCCTTTCATCATTCCTCTTGCTATTGCACTGTTGTTTTCCCATATCCCAGTTAATGCTATTGTAGTATCCTTGACCATACGCCTCTTGTATTATTTAGCCTCTATTTTGCATCTACCTACCCAAGTAGAGAACAATTGCTAAGAGTGGACCTCACTTTCTTGTACCATTTGATTCATTTTTCCTAGGTCAGTTCCATGTTCTTGGAAAATAGGAGGATTCTATTAAGCCATTCATTCTCTTTCTTCGAGTACACTTTTATCTATTTTTTAGACTCGTAAAAAACACGAAAAAGGAATAGACCGAGCATACTTTTGTCATTATTTCATGTTTTTTAAACCATGAAGGAGACCAATCATACTTGTATTCCTCTTTTGTGATTGTTAAACCATGAAGGAGGAATTAAACACACAAAAAAAAGAACAAGAAAAAGTGGGGGTGGGGGGGTTCACCATTGGTATATTATCAAAATGGTAGTGTCAATTATGTCTCCCTTGAACATAACACCTATTTAAGTCTTCATCATAAAACTGGGTTTTATATTTCCTAGGAGTGATCCCAGTAATATGAGTCTAAGGTACTCCTATGACTAGTTAATGTTTCAGTCATCATCTAGAGTGTTTCAATGCCTTTTGCATTGTTACACTATATTCATACAACTATTGTGTATGACTTCCAAGTAACCATTGTGTTTTGTTATATGTTCAAGGTAATTTTAAGCCCGAGTTAGAAATCTGATGTTTTGTTGACTTTCCAAGTTGGCTATCCATGTGTCAGTTGTACTTGGTGATATCCTCTGTTCATATCATTTCTCGATGTATGTTTCAATTCGATTGATGGGGGATACATTAAAGCCATCCTTTGAAAGACCTCTTCCTATAAAATTTAACACATTATCTAGGAGAGGGATCTAGAAAATAGCTAGTACCTTGGATCTTACAATCCTAAGTGGCAGGCCTCCTTATGATCGAAAATGGGTTTACATCATTAACTCCTAATCGATTGATTCTATGAGTGTTCGACATCAGATCCCCCATTCACACTCACTAGATTATACTAGGTACCCTGGGATCCATATTCCTCATTGGTGGGTCCCCTTGCGTCTATTACTAATATGCATCAATGATCGATAATCAAACAATTTCTACCATGCTCTACATCATCTCGTCTATTCACATGATGTATATTCCTACCATCATGGCATGGGACCTAGAACTTGGGTTTGGAGACACATTATCCCTTTACAATATCCCCTCACAAGTTGCAATGGAGTATATCACTTGTCTATAATTACTTTGAAGACTTTGGGGTCACTCTCCTCAGTGCTCGTTGTCTTCCTAATGTCCATGTCATAAATCCACATTATATTTGTTTGTGGCTATGATTGTTTTCATGACGTAGATCCACATTGTATTGTATCGTGGTTGTGATATTATTGATGACATGGATCCACTATGTATCCTTTCATGGCCATGGTCTATCATTTCATATCATAGATCCATAATGTATAGTTTAAAAACCATGCTCATTCAGAATATGAGTATGTACACCTAAGGGATCATCTATATATCCTCTCTTCCTTGGTGTTTGATTGCAAGATTTATTTGACTTCTCACACTCCTTTTCTCTCTCTTCACGTTGCCTCACAGAGAAGCTATTTTATTGTAATGTGTTTCGTCCATCCATTCCTTTCTCAACCTCAAACAATAGGGGGAATTTTTTATAGCCTTAGTTTCCAACCTACATGTTAGAAGGGATTTCATAAGGTAATATAATATTAAACACACGATTTTCCTAAAATTTAGGGAATTTTTGAGGGATGTCACATGACACATATGAAATGTCACGCGACTATAGTCATTGGACAGTAATATTTAACAAGCGACTATCTATAAAAATTTATATATTCATGGAGTTACAAGGTGATAGGCCAGGGATGAGTTGTATCTTCGTGTCAAGGTCCTAGGAACTCACATCATTCGAGTCTTTGGTGGTCTCTAGAAGATCTAGAATCTCTCCCAAGAATCCAAAGAACTATATAACAAAGGAAAGTATTTGGAAAGTGGGGGGGGGGAGAAAATCAAGAGTATTTTTATGCTGTCAAATTTCATAGGTTCTTGTCTTGTCCATCACAACCAAAATTCAGAGAGCCTATCCTAACCAAGAAGCTAAAGGGATAAGAAAGGAGAAAGGATTCAAGGGAGATTGACATCATCACCAAGGTATGATCTGATGAAAATTCTCTATTATATTAATATATTAATAGTTTTCCCCAAAATTTTGTGTCGATTATGAAATATGTTTGGATTTGATTATATGAATGGTAAATCAAATTATATCTGAGATATATTGATTATTTATAACACTGGAGAAAGAATAAGATTGGTATTATTTGTTGCTTGTATGCAGGGAGCAGGTGACAAGAGATGGAGATGGAACTTCAGATCTTCATTAGCCATCATACATAGGAAAAAATTTCAGATACAAGGTAGGTTAGTCTTTCCTTCTTGAGTGTAAAAGAAAATGTTTGTTTTGGGTCTAGGAAACCATAGAAGTGTTAACCCATTTCCGTCTAGGATCATTAGGCAGGTCCTAGGGAGATTTTGTTGTGTATTCAACAATATCCCTGTCATATTTTGTCCCATAACATATACCAAGCCTTGGATTAGTTGTACATAAAACAAATTGATATAGGTCCTTTGAAACTAGAATGTATCATGGTTTCTTATGTAAACATCGAGTCTACTATGAAAATGGCATCATCACACACACACTATTTATGCTACCCTACAATACTTCACAGCTTTTGTCACTAGATTCCAACACACTTGATAGCTTAAGTAAATGGCTTGACCATATATGAATTGCATTCATTAGTGAGATATAATTAATATCTATCTATATGTTCTATTATATAACATAGGTAAACACCTACACAAAATTCTACAATTTCAAACAAACCATTAGAAAATGTAGATATCATTTTTTGTGGTGATCCACATTGACCACAACTTGTTGATGATTAGTTGTATAAATTTCCTTGAATGGTCCATGAGCTAACATTGTACACATTATGAAAGGACAATGATTTATGATTTTAACTAATAGAAATTATCTCATAGAAGGACATTCTATTTATCTTTATTTTAAAAAGAATTCAAACAAACACCCAAACGAGAACTGATATTGATTACTTGAACCAACATTTCTATAAGAGATGTCTTATGACCCTACAATCCAATATATGTCTCATAGAAACAAAATACATCCAAGAGAACAAAATGAAAATGCTTTCTCTAATGTAAGGATGTATATTCACAATTCTTGCTAATGACAAACAAGGTGATAGCCATTAAGTAAGACAAATAGAACATGATCATAGGTTTTTGTTCCAAACAATAGCATTGAAATAAAATATCTATGTCAAAATGGTTGGTGACATGGCTTGGTGCTTGGTAGAAGGTGTAGATGACATATTAAGTGTTAAGCCCTAATATTGGCTCATTACCCCTTAATTGGGGCATATTATATTAGTAATTTTATTTTATTTATGTCGGCTTTAGGCCATTAGTTGTAATTATACCTCCTAGTCTCCTATATATACCAAGGAGACATTTTCATTTTGAATCATCTTGTACTTGAACATTTAAGTG
>SNQJ01S0030057.1:45018-73434 GCA_010110895.2 Picea sitchensis
AACAAAATAAGGTGGAAACAATTAAGACCCCAGTTCTTTTACAACCATTATCCATCCCAAGTCAGCGTTGGGAGGAGGTTTCCATGGATTTCATCACAGGGTTACCAAAGTCTGAAGGAAAGAGTGTAATCATGGTGATTGTTGATAGACTAACCAAGTACGCACACTTTTGTGTACTCTCTCATCCGTTCAAAGCTAGTATAGTTGCCACCACATTCATGGAGACAGTTCAAAAGCTACATGGCAGCCCAAAGATTATTGTAAGTGATAGAGATCCCATCTTCACTTGACATTTTTGGACATAATCATTTTCTTTTTTGGGTACTCAATTGGCTCATAGCTCATCTTATCATCCTCAATCTGATGGACAAACTGAGATAGTGAACAAATGCCTCGAAGGCTACCTTCGTTTCTTTCTCTCTGATAAACAAACACAATGGTTCAAATGGTTACCCTTGGCAGAATGGTGGTATAACACTTCCTTTCATACTGCAACAAAAATGACACCATTGATGGAACTCTATGGATACCGACCTCCTTTCATCACTTCTTATCTAAAAGAAAAATCTAAGGTTCAAGCAGTGAAAGATCACATCGAGCATCAACAACAAGTTCTCCAAATCTTAAAGGACAACCTGACCATGGCACATAATCACATGAAACAACAAGAATATCAACATCGTAGTGAAATAAGTTTTGAAGTAGGGGATTGGGTGTTTTTAAGACTACAACCGTACAAACAGATATCCCTCAAGCAAGCCAAGAAGGATAATAAATTATCACCAGAGTACTATGGCCCTTATAAGGTGTTGCAAAAGATTGGTACTATGGCATACAAATTGGATTTTCCTACATCTTCACGAGTACACCCCGTTTTCCATGTTTCATGCTTAAAGAAGGTTATAGGCGATAATATCCCAATTCAAACTATATTTCCAGAACTTGACGAGGAAGGAAAAATCATATTGGAGCCTGAAGCCATCCCCGACACAAGAATTCGCCAGTTGAGGAATAGATCCATTTAAGAGTATCTCAGTAAATGGAGGAAACTATCGGCTAAAGATTCCACTTGGGAAGATGAGTCTTTTATACAAAAGCATCCAGAGTTACTCAAGCATTGTGGACAACACTTGTTTAAAGGGGAGGGGAATGTTAAGCCCTAATATTGGCTCATTACCCCTTAATTGGGGCATATTATATTAGTAATGTTATTTTATTTATGTCGGCTTTAGGCCATTAGTTGTTATTATACCTCCTAGTTTCCTATATATACCAAGGAGACATTTTCATTTTGAATCATCTTGTACTTGAACATTTAAGTGGGGTAAAAGGAGGTTGCCCCCTCTAAGAGGCTTATTATCTTAAATTATCTCTTTTTCAAGGCATTGAGTACTTTTCTTGAGGTTTTTCTATGCTATATTGATGTTTGGTTCTTAACATTAAGGTTTTGTACAATGGGTAAAAATGGCATTATCTAGTTAGATATTTCATATCTTAATATTCCATGTTGTCAATGTCAATGCTTGAAAATCACTCTACCATCATCACGTGTCAAAAGATTATACACCAATATGAAGAGTATCTCAAAAAATCACTGTATAAAAAAGGTATTTCTATATGAGAACATTCTCAATACAAGTAGCAATGCTTTTGATTTATATAAGTCACAGAACTTGATAATGATATTAGCTAATGGATTCTTGTAACATAAATACCCATAAATTTAAAATTTTGTGCTAATTAATCTTGTAGATGACAAACTACATGAATACACAGATTGTTTGAAAACATAGTTATTCCAACAGAGTTTGAACACCTTCAATAACCACTCACAGAACTAGATCAACAATCAACACAACGATGTTTTGACGTGGTAAAACCCCTACAAGGAAACATCCACAACCCCATCCAACGCGGCCACTTGGAGAAGTTTATTAATGAAAAAGAAAAATATTACTTGTAGTAGACTTTCGATCATCAGGGTCATCGGCCCAATTTGAATCAGTGAAACAAACCAATAGGGGAGTCCCCCTGAACTGTAATGTATCCCAAACTGAGTTGTACCACAGACACAACGAAGTATCATTTGAGCTTCTTTCCAATGGCTTTCATGGGGTGTTTGCATATACTGGGAAACAATACCAACAACAAAGGAAAGATCAAGATGGTGTTGGCATATTTTACAGGAAGAGTGTGCTTGTCATTGATGGAAAGAACATCAACGACAATGGAAAATAGGAAAAGCATAAGATCAGGAGGAGAAGAGAACAGTATGCAGAGATCAAAGCTCAAAAGGGAAAGCATATTATGGAAACGTGATCAGGATCAAAATCCTTGATCATGGATCTGCTTCAAGAGTCTTCACGGACATTGATCGCTTTAAGAGGAAGGATAAGATAAGTGGGGCAAAAGGGTTAAGAATTTGAATACCTGAATACCCGATAGTCGTTGGATCAATTTTGGGTGGAAGGATAGGATAAGATCAAAGATATGAGATATCAATCATCCAAATTTCCATCAATCAACAGATCAAATTAATGGAAGGATAGGATAAGCGAGGTAAAAGATTTGAGATATAAATTATGCAAATATCTAACAACCATTGGATCATTCTAAAGAGGAAGAACAATATAAGCTAGAAGAAGAGCCATTGGATTTATTACAAGGCAAAGAAGAATCACAAATAGATCAAGACATCGATCTAAAACCATGATCAATGAACACAATTCGTTTCGATTCTAAAGATGTGAGGAGGTTACGCTCTGGAAAAATATCACTTCAAGAATTTCCAGTTGAAAACTAAAATACCCGAAGTCCAGAGAGATGGAGAGGAAAAGTAAATTTCAACCGTCATATCGAGAGGGATACGTGGGGACACATTGTGAACTCTAGAGAAATCACTTCAAGAGTTTTAGTTTGAGATTTTAAATTACCAAAGACCAGAGAGACGAAGAGCCAAAATAAATTCTCGACCACTGGATCATCCGAAGTAGATCTCAGACATCATATCATTCGAAGAATATATCAAGCATCAGATCATCTGAAGTGAATCTGGGTTGTCTAATGGCGTAAAAATGTGGACCCCTGGTAACGTCCCAGAGTAATTCACATTCATTGATCCGAGAGGGACATGCATCAGTGGATTGAGAACTCCAGAAAATGGTGATAGAGTGAAAGTTGAGACTTGAGAATTCTGAAGTCCGGAGACGTGAAAGGATCACAACTGCTTATTTGAGATGGAAATGTGTCAGTGGATTGTCAACTTTGAAAAAAGTTTATAGAGATAAAATTGAGACTTGAGATTTCAGAATTATGGAGACCCAAAGGAGATCTCGACCGTTGATCAAGAAAGGGGCTGCAAAACCGTTGATCTGGTTGAAAGGTCAAATTCCCGAAGTGGACGTAGAGTCTTCAATTGAGAAGGATAGGTATCTATGGATCATTGATTCTGGAATATTGACGTACAAAGGAAACAAGGGTTTGAGAGTTGAAACACCCAAAGCCTGGATCACGAAATAAACCACAACTGTTTATTTAGGAAGGTTAGATCTGATCCACAGAACTTGAAAGGATAGATCTGAACCGTCATTTTAGGAGCACCTTCAAGATCATAAGATCGATGATCCTATCACATCACGGGGACTGAAGGTGAAAAAACTTTAAAAAGTTGAGGGTGGGCCGCAATCGAAACCACGGTTTTGGAGAAAGGACACATGGAGGCTCGAGGTAAATTGTGGGGAAAAATGTAGTTTGATTTCAATCCACCTTTGGTCGTGCCCGAAATCGCATGGTCACATGAGATCATCACCCAAGGTCACATCAGTGGAAGATAGGGGAAGGAGATAGCGCTGCCAGGCTCCACTTCAGAGGTTACACAATTGAAAAGTATAAAATCCTCTGTGTGTATAATCCAACGACGTTGATCAAACATAATCTGATCAAAGGGTTTTTTTTTCACTTCGTGGTTTCTTGATCAGTTACGTTTCAGTTACACTAACTCAATCATTGTTCTTTGGCATTGGAATCATGGTTCTTGAGCATTTTAGATTCCCAACTTGGGCATTGGAGATTTGAATTGTAATGAATTATGAGAACATGAATAAAAGAAATATGTCATGAAAGAGGAACATGGTTGTTTCTCTGTAAAACAAGTTGAGCTGTATGTAGTGAATATTACGGCATGAACAAGGAGAGAAAATGCAGAGATAAAGAACATAAGATTGATAGAGAAAAAATGGTGAAAAGATCAGATTGTACAAGAACCTAAGAGCATGAGAAGAATAGGGGAAGAGAAGATGGAAAGAGATAGCAAGTGGAGCCAAGCATGAACAGACAGAAGTAATGAAGAATTGCATAACATAGAAGAAGTGGTAAGAATTTATATGTCTTCATTGTTGTAAGGTATTATTCAAGTAAATATTTAGAAATCAAGGTGGTGCTAGGGAGGACTGTGGTCCTCTGTTATTCAATTTGGTGCTTGAATACTGGGAGTTGTAGATTCCATCTAGTTGTGGCTAGAAAACAGGGTGGCAGGGTGGTGCTAGGGAAAACGAAGAGTTTTCTGGGTGCAAGTTGGTGCTTGTATAAGTGGAAGTAGGCGCTTCCATCCAGTTGGTACTGGAGATCATAAGGAGAAAATATAATTATTTCTAGTCGGTGCTAGAGAATATTGAGGGTTGGTGCTCTCTACAAGTTGCATCTTTTTAAAGAAGAGGTTGTAGCCTCATTTTGAGTTTTTCCTCAAAGATTGATGATGTACAAAACATAAAATACCACCTTTCATTATAAGAAGAAGATGTTTTCTCCCTTTATGTGTTTCCTCATGAATATTTGTCTCTATGTATATCATATGTGTGAGTGATGTTTATTATTTATGTTGTTCATGTCTTGCATAATATTGATGATCACTTGGAGAAGATTAATAATATTTTAATAGGCATAAAATTGTTTAAGCACAGTAACAACTGATTCACCCCCCCTCTTAGTTGTCTTTGTTATTTCAACAATTGGTATCATAGCGGGTTCCTTTTAGCTAAAGGTATATCAATAATATTAAACATGACAAGTCATGAAGGAACTTTAACCAATAAGCCTCCTCTATTTGATGGAACAAATTTTTCTTTATGGAAGGTTAGAATGAGACCATACATTATGGCCATAGGTGCTGATGTTTGGGATATTTTAGAGACTGGATATAAAAAAACCTATTTTGATAGCTTCCAAATATGATAAGTTAGAATTTAGCTTCAATTGAAAGGAAATGAATGTTATCTTGAGTGGGCTTGCTGAAGATAAATTTGTAAAGGCAATGCATCTTGATTCTACCAAAGAGATGTGGGATAAACTCATTAGCAGTTATGAAGGAAATGAGAAAGTAAAAGATGCCAAACTTCAGACATATAGATTAAAATTTGAACAACTAAAGATGAATGAGGATGAACCACTTAGTAAATGTTTCTTAAGAGTTGAGGATCTTGTGAATGTCATGAAGGGTCTTGGTGAGAAGATTGAAGACACATTTTTAGTTCAGAAGATTTTAAGATCTTTGCCTAATAGATTTAATCCAAAAGTTTTTGCAATAGAAGAACTGGATGATCTTAAGATTTTGTCTATTGACCAACTCCTAGGAACTCTAACTTCTTATGAAATGAGGATTAGTAAAGATAAATCCACCACTACAGAAGCATCTTTTAAACAAGACAAGAATATTGATTTGGAATTAGATGATATTGAGGCAAAATTTCTGAGAAGGTTAAAGAAAGAATCAGGCAGATACCAAGGAAAGATGTCATTTAAATGACTTAAATATAGTAATATAGGTAATTTTGCATCTAAGTTTCCTCACAATAAAAAGGAACATAACTCTGATGATGAAAAGAAATAAAAATTTAAGAAATATAGTAAAAAGAAAAGTTTGTATGTAAACAATGATGACTCCTCAGAAGACATAGATAGTGATTCATCTTATGAAGATAAAGTGGATGATTTTATGATTATGGCTATGGGAGATCTTGATGATGCATATATAGTATGTGACATTAATTAAGAATAAGTTGGAGTCGATAAGGAAGGTGAATTAATTAGTGCTTTGGAAGAAATTGACAGACTCATATTTAAGAAGAGAAAACTAAAACAATTGTTGATGCAGTTTGAAAAGAATGGTAAAGAACGAAGTGAAGATTTTGTTTTGTTAAAATTAGAATTAGAAGAAGAAAATAAAATAGAATATATTCTAAAAAAACAATCAGCAGCGAAGAAGGTAATATGTGAAGCTCTGGAAGCTGAATTAGTGGTTGTCAAAAAAGATCTAGAGAAATTACAGGCCTTATACCATTGGAATTTGACAAGCATTAAAACCTCAAAAGGATTAGCTACCATTCTGAATTAACAAAGGAATCCAAAGTTGAAAATTGGTTTGGGTTATGAAGAAGGTTCAAGTAGTGGTCAGCCAAGCAACAAATAATCGATCAATTTTCTCAAATCTACAACTATTGACAACAAGAAATCTGCAAAAACAAAGGAAGATAGTCAATTGCTAAGGAGGAGTGAAAGAAAAAGTACCAGAACCAAATCTGTAGAAAAAATAAAAAATACACTGTCTTCTCAAAGAAATAATCAACATGGAAGAAATCAACCTTCTCAAAGAAGACAACCATTTTCCAGGTACAAATGATTTTTCTATGGATATTGTTTTTTCTGTTCTAACTTTGGTCATAAAGCTGTAAACTATTCTTTAAGATTTATATATGAGCAATCAAGACACTCAAGGAGTAATTATCTTCCACAACAAAGAATGAGACAACCAAGTAACAAACAACCACATACTGAAAATCATGTGATGGATGGGAAAAGGACACAGGTTAAGCATAACATTCGTTATAATCCTTTATTCAGTGAACCAGAATGTTACACCTGCCATAATTATGGACATAAAGATGCAAAATGTCTCTTAAGGAACTATAATCCAGATTTGAATCCCCCTGCTATAAATGTCAAGGTTTGGAAGAAGAAATAAAATGACAAGTGTGGATTAGTGTTTTTAGCTCAAAGAAAAAATAACCCTTGGTATATTGACAGTGGATGTTCCAAACATATGACTGGAGACAAAAGTAAGTTTTTGTCTCTAAGTGAAAGAAAATCAGGAAATGCAACTTTTGGAAATGATGCACTAGGAAAAATCAAAGGTAAAGGAATGGTTAGTCTAAGTAATGGAAAAGGGAAAGCTCAAGATGTGTTGTTTGTAGATGGCATGAAACATAATCTGCTCAGTGTTAGTCAAGTTTGTGACATAGGATGTAAATTTTTTTTAACTTCTATAGATTGTTAAATACAATCTATGAATTCAAGACAGTTGATTGCAAAAGGCATAAGAACATAAAAGAATGTCTATGTTTTGGAAGAAGAAAAAGAAGAATGACACTTAAGAAATTATGATGAAATTTGGTTATGGAATAGGAGACATGGAAACCTAAATTTTGATCATCTAATCAAACTTAGAAATAGTGGGGTAGTAAAATATCTTCCAAAAATATCAAAGACATATGATTTTGTATGCAAACCTTGCCAAATAGGAAAGCTTACTCGGACACAGTTTAAATCTAAGAAATTTGCATCAATAGAGAAACCTCTTCAATTAGTACATATGAATTTATGTGGACCATCAAGGAAGGAAGATATAGGAAAAGAAAATTACTTCATGTTCATCATTGATGATTATTCTAGACTTACATGGGTTTCCTTTCTGAAAGAAAAATCTGAAGCATTTGAAAAATTCAAAGTGTTTAAGGCTCTGACTGAGAATCAAACAGGAAAAATATTGAAGGCAGTAAGGTATGATGGAGGAGGAGAGTTCAGTTCAAGGGACTTCAAATATTTTTTTGATAAACATGGGATCAAAAGAGAGTATACTATTCCAAGGACTCCACAACAAAATGGAGTCGTTGAGAGACAGAATATATTAGTCCAGCAAATTGAAATATCAATGATGAATGAAAGGAATATTGCTCAGACATATTGGGTAGAATAAAATCATACAGTTGTACATATTCTTAAAAAATATCATCTCAGGCCAGAAAGTGACAAGACTCCTTATGAAATATGGTTTGGAAGACATGCTTCAATAAATCATTTTAAAGTATTTGGGAGTGAGTGTTATATCAAGAATAATGATGAAAATGTTGGAAAATATGATGACAAGGCTGATGAAGGTATCTTCTTAGGGTATGATAAAAACAGTAAAGGATATAGATGGTATAATAAGAGGCTGCATAAATTGGTTGATTGTATTGACATAAGAGTTGATGAAGAAATCTCGGTACAATATGTAAGCAATGTTGAATCAACAACAGAGGATATAGTTGAAGTTGAGGATGAATAGGTCAAAGAATAAAAAAAAGAAGACTATGAGTTAGATGAAGATATAAATACTCAAGCAGACTCAAATTAGCACACACCATCAAAACCTTCCTCTAGAATTACTCAAAAGAATCATCCTGCAAGTCAGATAATTGGTGAGAAAGACAAAGGTGTACAAACCAGGAGAATGATAATCAAAGAGACGGGGAAGTCACATATATCCTTCATGTCAATGGTGGAACCCAAGAACTTTAATGAAGCCAGTAAATATTGAAATTGGTTAAAATCAATGAATTAGGAACTGAATCAGATTGAGAAGAACAATACTTGGGAGCTTGTTCCTAGACCTCCAAATAAGAATGTAATTGGCTCCAAATGGGTGTTTAAAAATAAAATGAATGAGAAAGGAAATGTAAGAAATAAGGCTAGATTGGTTTGCAAAGGGTATGCTCAAATAGAAGGACTAGACTTTGATGAAACATTTGTGCCCGTAGCAAGATTAGAAGCTATTAGAATATTTATTGCCTATGCTTGTCATAAGAAGTATAAAGTATATCAAATGGATGTCAAGTCATCTTTTGTAAATGGATATCTAAAAGAAGAAGTCTATATGGAACAACCAGAGGGTTTCCAATTGTCAGATAAACCTGACTTTGTTTGCAAGTTGAAGAAATCCTTATATGGGTTGAAACAAGCTCTTCATGCCTGGTATTATAGACTAGATAAGTATCTTCAAGACAAAGGGTTCAAGAGAGGAATAGTTGACTACAACCTATATATCGAAACATAGGACAATGATTTTCTCATTGTGTTGGTCTATGTAGATGAGATCATCTTAGGAAGTAATAATGCTTCATTGCTACAATGGTTTTATTTTGTCATGCAGTCTAAATTTGAAATGTCTATGATAGGGGAAATGATATTTTTTCTTGGTCTGCAAATTATTGAGAGTTCTGAAGGAATATTTCTTTCTCAAGAGAAATATATAAGAGAAATGTTGAAAAGGTTTCAAATGGAAGATTTTGCACCTGTGAGCACACCTATGGTGGTTGGTTGCAAGCTCAGTAAAGATGATATTTCACCTGATGTTGATCAAAGAACATATCAATGAATGATAGGCAGTATTTTGTACATCACAACATCCCATCCTGATATAATGCAAGATGTTGGAATGGTAGGTTGTTATCAGTCCGCTCCTAAACAAAGTAGTTTAACATCTGTCAAGAGGATATTCAAATATTGAAGGGTACAATGACTAATGGTCTTTGGTATCCTAGAAATCATAATTTTCAATTAACTACATATTCATATGTTGATTGGGAAAATTGTTTGGATGCGAGAAAGAGAACCAGTGGAGGTGCATTCTTCTAGGTGATTCATTAGTAGTCTATATTAGTAAGAAGAAGGGATCTATTTCATTATCAACTATAAAGGCATAGTACATTGTTGTTGCTACTTGCTACACTCAGATCTTATGGATGATACAAACTCTTGCAGATTTGAAGGTAACTTATACTGATCCAATTCCACTTCACTGTGATAACACCAGTGCCATCAGTGTCTCCAATAATCTTGTTCTACATGCAAAGGCTAAGCATATACTAATAAAATATCATTTTCTCAAAGAGCAATTTACAAACAGATTTGTTCAGCTACATTATATTCCTTCCATAGAGCAGATAACTGATATCTTTACTAAACCAATAACAAAGACATCATTCGAGTATCTACGCCAGAAGTTGGGCATGACCCTGTTATCAAGTTCAAATAGTTTATCTGATTAGGGGGAGGGTTCTCATAGTATATCTAATTAGGGGGAGATTACTTATTGTATCTTTGATCAGGGGGAGAACAGAGTCACTCTCATTTTTCTTTGACATTGATGTCAAAGGGGGAGAAAAGGTGTGGTCTGGATACTACAATTGGAGGTCTAAGAAGAATAGTGCAGCCTTTCATGGTTTCCATGAATGCCAAAGGGGGATATTGTTGGCATATTTTACAGGAAGAGTGTGCTTTTCATTGATGGCAAGAATAACAACGACGATGGAAAATAGGAAAAGCATAAGATCAAGAAGAGAAGCGAACAATATGTAGAGATCAAATATCATAAGGGAAAGCACAATTTAGAAACCTGATCGGGATCAAAATCCTTGATCATGGATCTGATTCGAGAGTCTTCACGATCGTTGGATCAATTTAAGTGGAAGGATAAGATAAGAGGGGAAAAAGGGTTGAGAATTTGAATACTCGAATACCCAATAGTCGTTGGATCACTTTTGAGTGGAAGGAAAAGATAAGTTGAAATATTTGAAATCTCAGTCATCTGAATTTCCATCAGTCGTCCAATCGAATTAATGGAAGGATAGTATAAGCGAGGTAAAATATCTAAGATCTAAATTATGCGAATATCTGACAACTGTTGGATCATTCTAAAGAGGAAGGACATGATAAGTTAGAAGAAGAGTCGTTGGATTTAATCTAAGGAAAAGAAGAATCACAAATAGATCAAGATGTCGATCTAAAACCATGATCAATGAACAACATTCATTTTGGGTCTAAATATGTGAGGAGGTTACGCTTCGGAAAAATCTCACTTCAAGAATTTCCAGTTGAAAACTTAAATACCTGATGTCCAGAGAGACAGAGTAAATTTTAACCATTAGATCCATAGGGATATGTGGCAATGGATCATGAGCTTCGGAGAAATAACTTTGAGAGTTTCAATTTGAGATTTGAAATTCCCGAATCCTGGAGAGATAAAACAAATTCTTGATTGTCAGATCATCCGAAGTAGATCTCAGTCGTTAGATCATCCGAAGAAGATCCCAAGTGTCAGATCATCTGAAGTGAATATGGGTTGTCTGATCTAGAAAATATGTGGCATAAACCTGTGGACCCTGGGTAAAGTACCAGATCAATTCACAGTCATTGATCCTAGAGGGACATCCATCAGTGGATTGACAGCTCCAGAAAAAGGTGATAGAGTGAAAGTTGAGATTTGAGAATTCCGAAGTCCAGAGATGTGAAAGGATCACATCCATTGATCCAAGAGGGACACGCGTTCGTGGATTATCAGCTCCGGAAAAAGGTGATAGAGATAAACTTGTGGCTTGAGATTTCATAATTCCGCAGACCCTAAAGAGATCTCGGTTGTTGATCAAGAAAGGGACTGCAGAACCGTTGATCTAGTTGAAAGGTCAAATTCCTGAAGTAGAGGTAGATCCATCGATTGAGAAGGACAAGTGTCCATAGATCATCGACTCCAGAAGATTGACGTATGGAGGAAAGAAGGGTTTGAGAGTTGAAACTCACGAAGCCCGCATCATGAAATAAATGACAACCGTTGATTTAGGAAGGTTATATCTGATCCGTAGAACTTGAAAGGATAGATATGAACCATCAGTTCAGGAGAAACATCAAGATCATGAGATCCAAGGTCCTGTCACATTGTGGGGATTCAATGTGCGCTAACTTTAAAAATTTGATGGCGGTCCGCAATCGAAACCACAGTTTTGGAGAAAGGACACGTGGAGGCTCGAGGTAAATTGTGGGGTGAAACATAGTTTGCTTTCAAACCACCTTTGGCCACGCTTACAATCACATGGTCACACAAGATCATCACCCAAGGTCACATAAGTGAAATATAGGGGAAGGAGCTAGCACTGCTAGGCTCCACTTTGGAGGTTACACAATTCAAAATTCAAAAAGGCTCTACGGGTATAATCCATTGGTGATGATCAAGCAAAATCTGATCGAAGGGTTACTGTTTCACTTCATGGTTTCTTGATTAGTTACGTTTCAGTTACACTGACTGAAACATTGTTCTTGGGCATTGGAATCATGGTTCTTGAGCGTTTGAGATTATCGACTTAGGTGTTGGAGATTCAAAGTGTAACAAATGATGAGAGAATAAATAAAAGAAAGATGTTGTGATAGAGGGAGGTGGTTGTTTCTTTGTAAAACAAGTTGAACTATATGTAATGAAGATTACATCATGATCAGAGAGAGAAAATGCAGAGATAAAGAACATAATCTTGACAGAGAAGAAATGGTGAAAAGAGTAGACTATACGAGAACCTAAGAGCATGGTAAGAACATAGGAAGAGAAGATGGAAAGAGACAACAAGTTGAGCCAAGAATGAACAAACAAAAGCAGAGAAAAATTGCAGAACAGAGAAGAAGTGGTAAGCATTGATATTTCTACATTGTTGTAAGGTATTATTCAAGTAAATATTTAGAGATAAGGGTGGTAGGGTGGTGCTATGGAGGACTGTGGTCCTCTATTATTAAATTTGGTTCTTGAATAATGGGAGTTGTATCTTCCATCTGGTTGTGGCTAGAAAATAGGGTGGAAGGGTGGTGCTAGGGAAAACAAAGAGTTTTCTGGATGCAAGTTGGTGCTTGTATAAGTGGAAGTAGGTGCTTCCATCCAATTGGTGCTGGAGATCATAAGGAGAAAATATGTTTCTTTCTTATGGGTGATAGAGAATCTTGAGGGTTGGTTCTCTCTACAAGTTGTAGCTTGTTAAAGAAGAGGTTGTAGCCTCATTTTGAGTTTTTTCTCAAAGATTGATGATGTACAGAACATACAATACTACCTTTCATTCTAAGAAGAATATGTTTTCTCCCTTTATGGGTTTCCTCATGAATATTTGTCTCTGTTTATATCATATGTGTGAGTGATGTTTATTATTTCTCTTGTTCATGTGTTGAATAATCTTTATGATCACTTGGAGAAGATTAATAATATTTTAATAAGCATAAAATTGTTTAAGCATAGTAACAACTAATTCACCCNCTCTCAATTTTCTTATTTATTTAAACTGATGGGTATGAGTCAAGTATAAGAGGCTACTGACTAACTAACGATACAAGGTTGCATCAAATTTGGGAGAAGTACAAGTGGAAACAATATTGAATCCAGAATGGAAGGGATAAGGGTATGGCTTACAATCATCCATGTGAAAGCAATGAAGAAGGTCACAAGCATGCTTAGACTAGGAAAGAAAAATTCCTTCATTGGTTTGAAAAACTTGGACGCCAAGGAAATAATGCAAAAATCCTAACTCTGTCATTTCAAATTTCTTCTTAAGGTTGGTTTTCACATGGTTTAGAAGTTTTGAGTCACTACTAGTAAGGATAAGGTCATAAACATAAAGGAAAAGGATTATGAGATGGCTTCCTACTTTCTTTGTATATACATTAGGATCAAAATGACATCCAGAGAATCAGGTGCCAATCAGAAAGTTTTCCATTTTGGCATACCAAGCTCAGGGAGCTTCCTTAAGACCATAAAGAGATTCCTTAAGGAGAAAAACAAGACTAGAGTGATTCTGGACATATCCAGGAGGTTATTCCATGTAGATTTCTTCTTCCAAATATCCATGCAAGGAGGAGGATTTAACATCCATCTGATGGACCTTCCATTTATGTGAGGCAACAAGGGAAAGAACAAGGTGGATGGAATTCATTTTGGATATAGGGGAAAAGGTTTCATTATAGTCAATTCCTTCAACTTGGGAAAATACTTTGGCAACTAACCGAGATTTATGTTTAACACTTCCATTTGATGCATACTTAGTTATGTAGACACAGTTACATCTGACAAGTTTTATTCCTTTTGGAACAGGTATAATATCCCAAGTATCATTTTTCATTAAGGAACAACACTCTTCATTCAATGTTGTATCCCAGTCTGGATGACCTGAAGCTTCTACAAATGTTTTTGGATCACGAGTCTCTGAAACTTGATCTAAAAGAGAAGAGGCTCACTGGAAATATGAACATGTCCAATGTTGATTTGAAGGTTCACTGACAAGATTACCAGTTTCTTCTAATGTTGAACAGACCCATCTAGGAAGTGGTGGAGATGGAGTTGGTGTTGGTTCAAAGGACTAATCTGGAGGAAGGTGAGCAGGTGGAGGTGGATTTTCATTCTCACTGTCATCATCTAAAGAAGAAACTAGAACAAAATAAGGCACAAACATTGAATATGCCTCGCAAGCTGAAGAAGGCACAACTGTCGAATTAAGCTCATAGGCCAAAGAAGGCACAAACGCTGAATTAGGCTCGCAGGCCAAGATATGTTCATCAAATTTAACATCTCTTCTAATAATAGTTTCATTACAATGTGTTTGAAGAATTCTATAACCTTTGACATCTTTAGAAGAACCAACAAATATACACTTCTCACTTTTAGGATGCAATTCTTTCTTTTTCTCATCATGAATGTGAGCCCATGCTATACCGCCAAATACACGGATGTGACTTTGGCAATATAGATGTGAGTCCAAGATTATTCCAGTGTTATATTTTTAAGAGACTTTGTTGGAGTGCAATTTAATATGTAATTTGCACAGTTGATGGCTTTCACCCAATACCTTAGACTTAATCCCTTAAATTTGATCATACAAGTAGCCATTTCTTTTAATGTGTGGTTCTTTCTCTCGGCAACATCATTTGGTTGTGGTGTATATGGAATAGTGTGTTGCATTTAGATGCCCTGTGTAGTGCAGTAAATCATAAAATTATTGTTCACATATTCGCCTCCATTATCTGTTCTTAATCTTTGAATTTGATGTCCAGATTACTTTTCTACAAGGGCCTTGTAGACCAAAAACTTGTCAAAAAATTCAATCTTAAGTTTTAAGAAGTAAACCCAAGTACATATGGAAAATTCATCAATGAAAGTTAAGAAATACTTGCACCCAGAAAAAGAAGGAGAAGAAAGTGGACCACACAAATCACTGTGAACAAGCTGCAAAGGGCCAGAGGCATGCCAAGAGGCATGTTTTTCAAAACTTTCTCAATGATGTTTTCCGAGAACACAACTGAAACAAACACCATCTCTTCATGAAACAAGAGGAAGACCAGTCATCATCTATTGATTGCATAGTTGATGCAATGAGCGATATTTTAGATGATCAAACCACTCATGCCAAGGTTTTCTCAAGTCATCACTATGAGCAACAAAAACTGATGAAAAAGATGATGACCCAAAGTTGTCAAAATTGTACAACCTGGTAATATCATCAACAATTCTAGTTGCAAGAATATGCTTAGGATATTTTAGATCCATGATTACAACTTGGTGAGGTGAAAACTCTATGATTTTACCTTCACCTAAATGAGTGATTTGATATACTGATAGAAGGTTACAAGAAAGACTTGGAACACATAATACATCATTGAAATGACCATTTTTGAGTTGAACTATTCCAGATCCTTCAACATTAAGAGATCTATCATCACCAACAAATATTTTCTTGGTGTTACATTCATTTAGAGAAGAAAATATGTCTCTATCTTTAGCCATATGATAAGATGCTCCAGAATCAATAAGCCACTCATCAAAAGAAGAAGTAGAAGTTGTACTGAAGGAGAAACCAGAAGCAGGAAGTGCATGTCCACGAGAAGAAGAAGAAGAAGTAGAATCAATATTGATGTTGTGATTCTTCATTGCTTCTTCTAAAGCTTCCATATTCTTGAAACATTTGGACTCATCATGACCATTTTATCACAAAATTTGCAATGTCTGACAGTATTCTTATTTTTGTATTTTTCTCCTTTGTCACCATTAGGAGAAAAATCTTTCTGAGTGGGTTTGGGACCCTTATATTGCTTGTTTCTATGGCGAGGATGTTGCTTCTTGGGATTCTTGGTTTTATCTTTTTGATAAATGACTAAGGATTTGTTGGAGGTAGCTCCAGTGTTGATCACTCCATGTTGTAAAAGCTTATCTTGCTCTCTAATCAAAGCATCACAAAAGTTCTCAAGAGTCGGTTTTACATAAGATGTCCCTAGAGACTCTTGCATAGCATAAAAGGTAGATACAAACACAAAATATGCACTAAATAGATTACAAACAATAAGAGAGATGAAACGATCTTCGTTTATATTTATCTTACATTCTTCACATAAAGTTCTTAGTGTTTTAAACTTAGATAGATAGTCTTCAATGCAAGAAAAATCACTTGGATTTAAAGTCAATACTTGATTTTCTAACTATTGTGCTCGAATAATATTGTGTTTACCAAACACAAATTCAATCTTTTCCAAAGCTTCTTTGGGTTTATCAATTGATTGAAGGTGGAACCTTAAATTAGGAGAGATGGACATTCTGATTAATCCACGTGCTTCGTCATTCTTATTATCCCATTTTACTTTCTTATCAACATCATTAGGTGTTGTTTCCTTTCCAAAGGTAATCTGGTACAAGACTTTACTTCTTAATAAATACTCCATATGGGATTTCCATTGGAAGTAGTTGGTACTGGTAAGCAAAAGATTACATGAAGAATCCATATTAAATATGTAGATAATGTGGATTTAAAAATTTAAAATGATGATCTGGATGGAAAGATCTCGAAAAAATAGGTGGTTTTAAGAAAACGACACTGCAAACGGACTTCGGATGTGAAAGTTATTCCCTTTTAAAAAAATGCATAAACAGTAACCAAAGGAGCATGTGATGGTGTAAGTTGCTTTATGAAGTGACCCACTTTTATAAAAAGAAGCGAGGATCACTTTTACAATGAAGTTACTTTATAAAAGAAAATTTGAATGCAAAATAAATAACTCTAAAATATTAAAGCTACTTATAGTGATTCATTTTTATACTTGAAGTGAAATACATTGTACAATGGATCATGAACTTTTTCAAAAAAAGTAACAAAAATAGAGACTTGAACTCAAGACCTCTTACTTAATAAGACAACTTTTAATCAAATGGACTAGCAAAACATATTGTCTTGTTTCGCAAGAGGATTTGTAGTGTTGTCTTTGTTTATGGCCTTGGAGAGCATGCTAAAAAAAATCTATTTTCACACAAGAACAAAATTTCGCTTCTCGATGACAACAAGGGTTAGATCTCGGTTAGCATACCATGAAGATGAACCTTTTCCTATATGTTTTTGATTTTATGAGATCTCCTAGGGAATGGGGGAAAGAACATACGTAGATATAAAAGAATAGAAACCTGGAAAAAAATATTATAAAACCAAAATAATACTCTGCAAAAATTTAAAAGTGGTGTATTCGGGCTTTATGCTTCCTGATCTAACTGAAATGGATGTATCTTGGGAAAATAGAAACCTTTTTGAGTGAAAAAAAAAGTGTTCCTGACCGAAATGAGTTCTCTGGAGGAAATGGAACAATCCTCTCAGCCCATAAATGTACGAAAATGGAATAAAATGAATATTAGGAAACTCGGCTTCATGATCTCAATATACAACAGGAGTGGGTCTTCAAATAGGCTCTGATACCATGTTCGAAAACACATGTATTCCAACAAAGGATGAACACCTTCAGTAACCACTCACACAATCAGATCAAATATCAACACACTAATGTTTTGATGTGGTAAAACCCCTACGAAGAAATAGCCACGACCCCAACCAACAAGACCACTTGGAGAAGTTTATTAATTCAAAAGAAAAAGATTACAAAGAAATTTTACAAGAGAGTTTCTCACAATAGATCATAAAAAAATGACCCTCCATGCTCATTAAATAGAGATCATAGACTAATCATGTGTTAATCCATGGATCAATGGTCGTTAATATCGAGGAGAGTATGAACCGCAAGATCACTCTATGCCAGGGACATATCGTGATTGTCGAATTTCCTAACTACAAATGCATACTAATGCATACTAAAGAAGCACACTTAGAAACACTCTTTTACCTAACGACACATTTAGACCAAGTAGATATTAACTAACTCCTAAGTGTCTAAATATCCTAACACACATACTTAACCATTTGGATACCATTAATTTAAATGCAACTACAACATGATAAAATAAACATAAATACAACTAATTAAATCCATACAAAGCAAGATATAAACCATTCACATACACAGAGTTAAACCACAATAACTTAACTCATAAAATAACATAGAACACAAATAAACACTTATCTTTTTCGAACAGTTGTGCAAACATCCCAACCATAGAATTTGTTTTTTTGATCTCAACAACAAGTCACCCCTTAGTTGGGGATAGAGATACACAAAATAGGGTGCCTCTCACAACTGATATATTGATGGGGGGAATTCCAATCGAATCGCCTTTCAAGAATTCCTTGAAACCTCTTCTTATATGTCACAAACTATAAGAAAAATAGATCAACCTCAAGCTTATTAATTAATTCCCTAATCTCTTCCCTTAACTGTCTTAATTTTCCTTTATTAACAATTTTGTTAACCATGATTCTCGTCACTTCATGGTTATGTCAACCATGTTTAATCCTTTCTAGTTAATATTTCTATAACTGATCATCGGGACCACCCGACCCTAGATACTTTAACAACTATATGTTTTCAATTGTTACTTAGTTCTGGTTAATTGAACACAGACCACAGGGTTCACTCTTCCAACTGAACACCAAAATACTTTTCTAATCGGGCATCGAACACTAGGCATACTCCTCCAACTATGCCACTAAACCATGAGTATGGTCCTATTACACTAGCCACTGAACATGGGTTATAGAATGCCACCGGAACACTCTAAAAATGCATATCTTTGAGAAATTTTAGACCAGTTCAATTACTCATTCTCTATTGTTGATATCTTTCAATGATCAACGATCGATATTCAAACTTGCTTCCACTATTATTTTAGAAACCCAAAATTTATTTTTGTTGCTGAATATACTACCCTTCAATTCAACTTATATCCTTCATCCAAATTCCAACCATCTTCGATGGATCATCAAGTTTTTTGGTCATCATAAAACCCATGAAGTTCATAGGAGTGTCATCACAATATCATTCTTACCCAATTAGGATCAATTTGTCGAGCCCTCTTAGAGAGTGACTTTGCCTCTCCACTATAGAACTCATACAAAGGTTTACTATCACACACACGGCTTGAATCCACTAGGGTTATGTTGTCTTATACAATTTCTTCATCTTCACACCTTGAATCAATCACAGACTTGAAACCCTCATCTATAGGATAAAAATGCATTAACACCGATATATAAAGAGACATTTACACAACCATGGCAATATAGCACAATAATAATCAATTCAACTTTGCACATTAATTCTATAACTCATAATGACCTCATACTTCTCTAGTGGACTTATTATGTAGTCTAGGGTGCTTCCTATTCCCTAGAAACTCCTCTTAGTATACCCGAAGGATTACATATTTATGTGGATGATAAACTTCCGTACCAGTAAAATAGATTCCAAAAATCTTGTAACTAATTATTGAAAGTAACAACCTCGTCCAATTTGTGGTTTCATACCTCAAAGTATTTGTACAAATAATGGAGGAGATCTAACTTTATCCATGTCAAAATAACATATTTACGCAAATCATAACACCTTAGATAAACTAACCTTATCTACATAATTACATTCACATGAGCAACCACGCTCCCTTACAACAATTATTTCCTTCTAGAATCCTACAAACTTAGAGAAATATATTTAATTTATTAAGGATCCCCACTTCCTTTGGTAAATTTCAATACCCTTTTAGGCATGCTCAACAAGGATGATTTTAATATAATATGCTCCTACATCAGATATCCCACAACCTACTAGTAGTCTTGTATAGTTATGTTTCTTTGGACCAGCTCTCTTCCTCTTGTACTACCCAACCCAAGGAATGTACCCCTTCACTACTCTCAGTCCATTTGGTGTACCACTCATTTATTAGGGTATCTCTACCATATGTAACTAGTAATATAACTAATGGGAATTCAAGGGAACTCACTTCTATGAAAAATACCAGTAAAAAAACAACAATTAGTTGTTGTTATAGTGCAACTCACACAATATTTTACTCTTTAGGATTGAAAATCTAGTTGTTCAGTAATCTTGATAAATTGCTTATTCAATCTTCAACGACTCCAAAAATTCTCCAGAATTCACCCTCCATTGTTTTTATAGCTCCATATCTCCTCTTTCTCCTTGTTCCCCCCTGCTCATGTAAAAACATGACTGTCTACAATTGCATGTTCTACCCATACAAATTTCCTCTCTTTTACCGAAGAAAGCTGACTCTAACTCTCCACAGTGTTGATTGTACTTCAGTCGCATGATCCCCATAACTATGGGATGTCACTACTCACACCCACCCTCTTACACGTATTCAATGATTAGGTATCATACACTCAAACATCAAATAGAAGGTTGTGTCCAATGATAATAAAATTTAGAAAAGTGGGTTTGGATTAATTCCCATAAATAATTTCCCCTTTGGACCCCTCTTAGAAACTCCCTCCTCTTGTGGAAAACTTGGCCCCCATTTATATCCATGTCCCCTAGTAGCTGGAAATCCATTTTATTTATTAAATTTCATAAATACATTTCACATATTACATCACTTGATCATAGCCATTGTTGGCACAGGGGAAGACCCAGGGTTTAGCTCCAAGAGCGTACCAACAAGCCCTAGCTATTGGCCCTTTCGAAAACACCTGCGAGGCAGATGCAGTCTCACCCGAAGTAGCTATGGGGGGTTGTAGGACACAGATGTCTACAACCAACAGAATACAAAGTGGATCCGATACCAGAACAACAAAGCATCTAGATATCAATTGTCAGCTTAGATCTACTTCACAAAAATATCTGTCAGATCTAATCACAATAATGCAATAATAGTATATCCATAAACAAGAGAACACAACATCAATCACACAAAACACAAATATGTATGTGGTTCACCCTCTCCCTAGGGATACATCCACAAAACTGTGCTTTATAATATATTAAGATGAAAGCATACAGTTTTTATGTGCACTCTTAGCCAACAGATCCTCTATCTTTATTTCTTCTATCTTCTCTCAGTCCTCATTGTGCACCCAACTACAAAGTTAATCATCGCACCCAACTGAAGATCTTACAATATAGAAGGTCCTCACTCACGACACTTCCTTCTCACATAGAAGTATTCATTCAATCACACAATAACAATGAATTCTCAACCAACTTAGCACCAAACCATCCCAGGTCCTTTATACCTTTATTTATACATTACAATAGCTATTAGACATCCTTAGGTTGAAACCTAAGTGTGAAAACCCTAGATACCAAAACCCTATGTTTCTAAAACCCTAGGTCAACTTGACCCACATTTTCAGGGCTTCACCAGCCTATCTTTCCTTCCTTTTCACGCGGTGCTCCAAAGCATCCAACGATGTTTTTTCTCACTTGATGAGTTGTCCATGATCCATATTCCTTGTTGATCTGTCCATCCTCAATCTCCTCGTCCCACGACTTTCTTTCTCTTACTTCGCTTCGTATTTTATACTCTTCTTCTCACTTCGACCCAGTATCAATCATTGTGTCTTCTGCATAGTTCGAATTCTATCTTTTCTTCCGTAATCTTCTCTTAATTCCATACCCAAGGTCCAACATACCCCTAACACTCACCTGTGACTCATCTCGAGGCACTTCAGATATGATCCTTCTAATTTTCTTTGACTTTAGGCTGCGCAGAGCAGCTTGTTCTTTTTTCTCTTTCCTCCCCACTATGTGAATACTGTCTTTTCTATTTATGGTACCCACTTTCAAATGCACCTAGTACTTGGACCCTTTTCCTTATGATTTTAGTGAGAGCTACGAGGAAAATGGTTGTCATAACAAAATTTAAACTGGCTCCCATTCACCAAACCTTCCTTCCATTCTCCATTCAAGGTCTTCAACTATGTAGCTCCTCCTTCCATGAAATAAACAACCTCATATGGCCCAAGCCAATGCATTATGAACTTTCTTGGATGATTCATGAACTTACTGTCATATACCAGAACCAAATCACCTTGCGTAAATGCCTTCTTCTTGATGTGTCTGTCATGGTAGGATTTTTCTCTTTCCTTCTGTACCTATTGATAAAATACTGCAATAAATTGGTCTTCTTCTAGTTCAACCAACTACGCGAGCCTCTCTTGAAAAATGCCAGTGTCGTCCATATCTATAAAGGATGTGATTCTTAATCTTGGGACCAAATATTCAATCAGGACAACTGCTTCGAGACCTTAAACCAACTTAAAGGGGGTCTACATTGTTAGATTCTTACAAGTGGTTCTATAGGCCCATAATACTGTTGGTACTCTTAAATCCCAGTCATCCATGTTCACACTGCAAATCTTCCTCAATGCTATCTCCAAAATATTGTTGAATGCTTCAACTGTCCCATTTTCTTGTGGGTGGTAGGGTGTGCTCTCTTGATGATGGACTGCAAATTCCTCAGTCAAGGCTTCAACGGTCTTATTGATGAAATGTGTGCCTTTATTTCTCATAAGGATCTTTGGGCATCCAAACCTAGTTATGATGTCATCAAATATGAAGCACGCAACTGTAGTTGCACTACAGTCCTGAACTTCTCTCGCTTCAGACCATCTAGTCAAGTACTCTTTCACAGTGACTATGTATATGGTTCCTATGCACTTGCCGGATGGGTTTATAGGTCCCACGAAATCAATGGCCCATTTCTCAAATGCTTGTAGGGTCAGTTGTGGTGCTAAACTCATTTCATCTCTTCTGTACGATTTCCCAACTCTTTGACATACATCAAAGGCTCTATGACAATCCTTAGAATCTCTGTGTAAGGTAGGCCACCAAAGGCCAGCTCTAAGAACCTTCTATGTTGTTGCTTTCCCTGCATAGTTTCCTCCTGCGATGCTTGCATGAGCTTTTGCAAGGATCAGTGGTCGCTCTGTCTCCATAACACACCTCCTCAATATCTCATCGGTCCCCATATTGTATAGTTGTCCATCTATAAGTGAAAATTCTGTAGCGCGCACTACTAGTTGTTTCTTCTAGGTGATTGTATATTCACTCGATGCCATTCCTGCTGACAGTGTAACACCCTGTTTCCCCCAACTTGTAAATATAACTGGATTGGAAAAGAACTATGGTGAACTCATAAATATGAATATGTGATGTAAATGGACCTTGAGGAAAAGTTCAATGAATGTGAATAACATTTTGAATTTATTGCAAAACTGTTGAGAGGGGATGTGCAGAAAAGAGACCACGATGGCGGTGGAGGGCACCTGAAAAGGTGGTGTTAAATTCCACCAAAAATTAACACCGTATTTGGACTCCACTAGCTTAGAGAACCAAAAGCGGCTCGCTGGCCCCAAATTTAATGTCTCGCAGGCTGGTAGGTGGATGGCTTAATGAGGGATGGGATGGTGAACCGCCCATCCGTAGAGCCGTCAGGTCTGATCAACACGAGGGAAATCATGCCACATGTAACCTCGCAAGAGGATAAGGCATATGGTAGAAGAAATTGGGGGCAGACATGAGGGGAACTCTGGCATTACACAGAGTGAGTGAAAGCAGAGAGGAAGGATTGCAACCTTCGCTCCTGGTCACTGGTAGACGGAGAGACGCAGTCTCAGAGCATCGTGGTCTCAGCTCAGGGGTGGCTAGTGGTAAATCCGCTAGGATTCGCTATGCCTACAGTTGGGTGGAAACAAGCACCCCTCTCAGTAGTTGCACCCACTTTTGGTGTTATTTCTGATAAGTGTTTTACATATTGCATCCTGAAATTCATATACTGATATATGTATGCTCATAGAACTGTGAAATTATGAACGATTATAGTATAAGAATGTTTGTGCAGTGTTTTGATAAGAAATAATGGATATCTTCTTATGAAAGAAAGACCACACATGGCTTATGTTGATAAATGAATTTAATTGTGCATGATTTGAACCAAGTCAGACTTCCAGTCCATCCTCGGGAATTTGTTTCCCCTTGTCCGTCTCCCGGGATGCCCCCGTATAGATCTCTTCACAGAGATTCCCTCCTTGGAAAGGTTTACTAAGAACCTGGAAAAAGGACTTGAAGGTGCAAGTATTAATAACCATGTATGAGGAGGAATGACCCTCTTAAGATTTCGAAGTAGCAGCATAAGGATAAGTAACGAATCGATGGATGAGATCTTGTCAGAAGACCCATGGTCATTCACGACCGTCAGATTGACGAAAGAAACAAGGGAGTTACATACCTTGCCCCTTTTTCTCTCTATCTTTGTGAATAATGATGAAATCGGGATCGTAGACCCCCCCCAAAGGTCCATGAGAACATTTGGACAGTTGATCTGTCCACATCCACGAAGTAGAGGAAGAATGCGTGAGGTGGGACAGATCTGAGCTGTCAGATATTGAGAAGATACTCGTCAGCCATCAGATCTGACAGAAGTTGCGCGAGGGTTAATTTCATGAATAGAAGGAAAAATCCCAAAAGGAGGATTGGCTCATAGGGGTTTCACATATCGGGAAATCGGAAGTCTCGATGATACGAGATCAAGAATTTCCATGTGAAATTAACCGGAAGTAATCTGGGTCTTCCATCTGAGAGAGGACGTGTGTCATGCGATCGTCCATTCCGGAGATCCGGGCACTAGACATCGGGATATCGACATTCGGGAAATCGAAGTTCCTGAGGTTGTGAAAGTCAGGACATCATAAGTATCGAAAACACGAGGAGCAATTTGAACCATCCATTCAATTGGGACATGTGTCAGAGAACTGAAGGGAGTCGGAGTCTGGTATTTCACGAGTCCTAGGTACGAGGCATCCAGGACATACGAAGTCGTGAAATCCTGAGAGTTAACCAGGACCGTCCATCAAAAGAGGACGCATGGCAGCAATCGGAGCCATCGGGAAAGTCCCGACAGGAAGTCATCTATCGGGATCTCGGGAATCCTGGAGACGAGGGGTTTCGGCATTTCAGAATCATGAAGTCTGAAACCCCAACAAGGAGAAGAGTGCCATCATGGGGCCAGCTGTCAGCGTATCGGAGAATCGAGTTTCGAGGGATCGAAAATCCCGTGGGAATTTTTTTTTCAACATTAGAAACCCCGAAGCCCCGATAGGTGGTAGGACGATGGTCATATAGAGGGAGGTCGTATGGACCCAAAAGGTCTGGCCCAGGGGACTAGCGGAAACTAATGTCCTGTCGGGATATCGGGGATTCTGAGGACAAAATGTTTATGCATTTCGACATTGCGATGTTCGAAACCCCGATGGGAGACAAGGCTACGGTCTTGTGGAATAGTGGTCACGTGGGCTAGAGGTCTGGCCCGGAGAGCTAACGAAAGTTGGAGCGTGTCAGGATTTGAAGGATCGGGAATCCCGTGGGCCAATGTATTTTGGCACTTAAAAGCTGGAAACCCCGACCAGAAGTAAGACTACGGTCATGGGGATAACAGTCGTATGGGCCAGGAGCCTAGACAGGAGAGCTAGTGCATAAAGAGCACGTCGAGATTCGAGGGATCACGAATCCTGAGGATGAGTGTATTTCAACATTGAAAAGTCCAAAAACCCGATGAGGAGGTATTGTTGCGGTCATATAGGGGGAAGGTCATGTGGACCACGAACTTATCCTGGAGGGCTAACAGGAATTGGAGCACACTGGGATTTTGTAGTCCAAAACCTCGAAAGAAGGACAAGGTTGCAGTATTATGAATTGGCGGTCACATGGACCAGAGCATAGCCAGGAGGGCTAACGCGTAAAGGGTGCGTATTAGTAAAATTGCTCATTGGAGATTGGGAGTTCGATAGGACAGGAACTTTTTTCATCAGGAATCACGAAACTCCGAAACCCGAAGCTATCATCAAGGAAATGTCACAGGCACGTGAAAAAGAGGCCGTGACAGGGAAATAAAGACCTGTAGATCGGGATTGGCCTTTCGCTGCTGCAAGCTTCGGGGATTCTCATCATTGAGAAATCAACAAAAAAGTTTGATTGTAGGTAGTGGGTATGTTACAAAGTGGTATTAGAGCATGGTTACAACACTCGGCCTGATTGGGCTCATGAGCGAGTTCCGCATAAGCTCCTTTCGAAGAACTCCTACGAGGAGTAACCCCCTAACTTGACTCTCTTGTTTAGAATTAAAAACTTAAAAAATGAGAACCCGACTGTGTATGCATGTGAAAGAGTTATAAATCATGCGCAAATTATAAAAATGTATTTAACTCTTGACTAATAACCAACGTTTGTCTTTTCACTCAAGCGGATGATCAACCATGGAAATCTACAGACATAGAGTATGGTGAATCACCAAGAGGTGGGAGAAGGCTCCCACAACAGAGACGAAGATTCTGACGAAAGTAGAGCAATAGGAACCCCTCCAGACCTAGTTGAGACTGTGAGGAGTCTCATGGTTGAATTGCAAAGCTGCAACACCGATAATGAAAGGATGATGAAAGAACAAGAAAATAAAACTGAAATTAATGCAGTTCTACTACAGAGCTTATCCAACCTAGAGCGACAAATGCAGCATGAACCTAAGATGCAGAATCATGGTCGTCTCATTGGCCATACTGAGAGAAGCACATCCAGAAAGGTCCACCCCAGAGGTAAAGGACCAGTGCCAGACGATTACATTGAAAAGGAAGCTGGCAATTCAGAAGGCTCTTCCAGCAGCAGGACCGGTTCCTATTCTTGAAAAAAATAGAAGAAACAAAAGACTTCCAAGGGTCATAAATTTGAAGAATTCAGAAAGGCCAAACCTCCCTCCTTCGACGGTGAGATAAAGAATGGAGAGGAAGTCGAGGCCTAGCTACTTGGACTGAAGAAATATTTCAGAGTCCATGATTTTTCAGAGAATTTGAAGGCCCGAGTGGCCACTTTCAATCAGAACGGAAAGGCTTCCATCTAGTGGGAAGACCTTAAGAATATGAAAGGGGTCCGCGAGGAGGACCTGTCTTGGAAACAGTTTGAGAAGTACTTCCAGAAGAAGTATTTGTTGGAAAGATATTTTGACGAGAAGGCTAAAGAGTTTTATGAAATCAAACTGGGACAACTTACTATGGAGGAATATGTCAAAAAATTCCTCAACTTATTGAGATATGTACCCTACATCAAAGTAGAGAAGGCGAAGGCGCAATGCTTCATCAATGGGCTACCCAAGGAATACCGGAACCGAATTGAATTTGACGAGCCAAATACCTTCGAAGACACTATAAGAAAGGAAACATATTGTCATGAACAATATGGACATCGGGCAGAGTCTCGTGGAGACTGGAAATAGAAGAGTGGTTCGAGGTTTCAGAAAAAGGGGAGAAAATCCTCAGGATTTAAAAACTACAAGAAGAACCCCAGAACGAACTATCCATCCCGGAGTGTACTCCAACAGAACTTTCCCTCGGTGGACGGAAACAAAACTTCTGGACCTATGCCAGTGAAAACTAATAACCCAAAGAAAGAACCTCTGAAATGTTGGGGTTGCAGAGAAGAGCATCTCCTGAGAGACTGTCCACACCGACAACAGAATAGTCGAAAAGTCTATAACATTCAGGAAGCTACCACAGTCAATGATGTGGCAAGGAGTGTGCCGCAGATTTATGCAGCCTTGGATAATAACCAATATGAACACCAAGCTTCAATGGTGGAAATAGAAGGTATGATTTCCAACCATCTAGTGTCTGTTTTGATTGACCCTGGTTCAAATTTGAGTTATATAGCCCCTAAAGTTGTTGATAAGTGTAAGCTGTAGCCAAGAAAGAAAACTAAGCCATGGTTGGTACAGTTAGCCACTGGCACCAAGAGAAAGGTAGTAGAGGTCATACCAGCCTGCCAATTTATGATGGGTGAATTCCCCACCCAAGCAACCCTTAATGGATTACCCTTGGGATCATACAATATGTTAATCGGTATGGGCTGGCTGGCCACCCATAAAGACAAATTGGACTGTTACCATAAAACCTTAGAATGTGTGAGCAAAGAAGGAAAAAGGATAACCCTCCAAGGGATCCAAAAACGGGTCTCGGTGAGACAAATATCAGCCCTGCTAATGAGAAAGTATTGCCGAAAGGGATGTCCCCTATATGCAATACAGGTATTAAAAACAATCGAAGGTGCTAAACCAAGCCCTAACGATCACCCTATCCTGAGGGAATATAGAGTTGTGTTTCCGGAGGAGGTACCGGGTCTACCTCTAAGAAGATACATTGACTTCTCGATAGAGCTCGCACCAGGAGCGGTGCCGGTGTCTAGAACACCCTACCGAATGAGCACACCTGAGTTAGTTGAACTCAAATTGCAATTGAAAGAAATGATGGATAAGGGTTATATTCGACCCAA